>CAUYQU010036409.1:0-179453 GCA_963574635.1 Cheracebus regulus
AGCCCGACTAAAAGGGCAACCAGTCCCGTACACTCCGCACCGAGAAGCGCCGCGCCGGCCAAAAGAGTCGCGCTGGCGACCCGTGTGGCTCCTTCGCCGGGAATCTCCCAGTCTGTGGGCATCAAAAATTCATCTGCAATTGCGACGTCCACTCCCTCTCTGCGCTTTCACTGGGAGCTACAATCCTGAGCTGCTGCTACGTGGCCATCTTGGATCTCTCTCCTGAATTTTTTTTTTTTTTAGACAGATTCTTGCTCTGTTGCTCAGGCTGGAGTGCAATGGTGCAATCTCAGCTCACTGCAACCTCTGTTTCCTGGGTTCAAGCAGTTCTCTGCCTCAGCCTCCTGAATAGCTGGGATTACAGGCGTCCACCACCATGCCCAGCTAATTTTTGTATTTTTAGTAGAGACAGCGTTTCACCATCTTGGCTAGGCTGGTCTTGAACTCCTCACCTCGCGATCCACCTGCCTTGGCCTCCCAAAGTGCTTGGATTATAGGCATGAGCCACTACACCTGGCCAAATTTGTGTTTTTAAATATTAGACTGGCTGCAGTGGGTTGCAAGGGGATGGGGAGATATTAGGAGACCATTCAGGAAGCAGTTGCAATAGAGCAAATGATAAGGATGGCATGAATTGGAATGATTGCAGAGTGAATGGTAAGAATAGAATGTTACAAGGTCGGGAGTAGTGGTTTACACTTGTAATCCCAGCATTTTGGAAGGCTGAGGCGGGCAGATCACAAGGTCAAGAGATCGAGACCATCCTGGCCAACACGGTGAAACCCTGTCTCTAACTAAAAATACAAAAAAAATTAGCTGGGAGTGGTAGCACGCGCCTGTGGTCCCAGACTCAGGAGGCTGAGGCAGAAGAATCGCTTTAACCCAGGAGGCGGAGGTTGCAGTGAGCTGAGATTGCACCACTGCACTCCAGCCTGGTGACAGAGCAAGACTCTGTCTCAAAAAAAAAAAAAAAAAAGAATAGAATGTTACAAGATAAAGACAGGATATAGGCTCAGCAGAACCTGGTGCTTGTTTGGATTTGTGGTGTGAGGGAGGAGTTGGGATCGTCTTGGGATATGTTGATTTTAAGGACCCAGTGAGACACCCAAGAGGAGAGGTTGAAAAACCAGTTGAATATATGTGTTTGGAACTTTAAAAATGTGTTTGAGCTCTGGGTTTAAATCTGGAATTATTGTGTGTAGATAGTTATTAAGGTTATAAGAGTGACGAGAACACTTAGAACAGGGCATACACCCTGACCCTTGGGCTGGCCATATGTTTCTGTATAGCCTACAAGCTAAGAATTGTCTTTATATGTTTGAATGGTTAGGGGAAAAAAAGAATAATAATATTTTCTGACGTGTTAATTAATGAAATTCAAATTTTGTGTCTGTAAATCAGGTTTTATTGGAACATGGCCATACCCATTCATTTGGCAGCTTTCAAGCTGTGTGGCTATGATAGAGACCTAGAGATAGTGTAGTCTACAGAGCCTAAAATATTTGTTGTGTGGCCCTTTTGCAGACACTCTGTTGACCCTTGACTTAGACAAAGACTATGTCATGATAAGTGAATAGGGCTTTAGGCCACTTTCTGATAAGTGTCCACATCAATGATTTATTAAAGGATGATGAACTGACAAAAGAAGCTAAGAAACTGCCAGAGAATTAGGAGAACTAGGCGTGGCTCAAGCGTGACCAGTTGATTTATTGACACAGAGGTCATTAATGTCCTTTGGAGGTTACTTGAAAGAAGAGGTCAAGGGAGGAAGAGTGACAGAATGGAGATGACCTAGGTTGAGGAGAAAGGCGTATACGAGGAACAGGAGGAATTGGAGATGGCAGCTGTTGACAGCTCCTTCTAGAACTGTGGCTGGATGAGAGGAGATGAAGAGTCTTAAGGAAGATAAAGGCCTAAGGCAGACTAATTTGTCTTTTTTTTTTATTAAGATGGAAGAGACTTGAATATATCTAAAGGCAAAAATAAAGAAGCCCTTAGAACAGAATAGGATGAAGATTTAGAAGAGAAAGGATCATCATTTGTACAAGTTTCCTGAGAAAGAATTTTCCTTGAACACGGGTAGGTTTTGCTTATTTCAAGATGTGCATAAACAGACTCTTTCTCACCAGGCGCAGTAGCTCATGCCTGTAATTCCAGCACTTGGGAGGCCAGTGAAGGGCAGGAGTTCGAGACCAGCCTGGCCAACATGGTGAAACCCAGTCTCTACTAAAAATACAAAATTAGCCTGGCATGGTGGTGGGCACCTGTAGTCACAGCTGCTTGGGAGACTGAGACATGAGAATCGCTTGAACTCAGAAGGCAGAGGTTGCAGTGAGCCAAGATTATGCCATTGCACTCCAGCCTGGGGATCCCAGTAAGACTCTTTGTTTCAAAAAAAAAAAAAAATTCTCCCAGCATACAAATTTTTTTAAATCAATCTCCACATCACCCTTGTTTCTTCTGGTTCAACCTTTCATTTGCCCCCCCAGATTTCTTTTTGTCATTGCCTTAATGAGGTCTAATTGTCTCACCTATCCCCACCAATCTAAATTAGACCTCAGTTGTCTGAATAAATGAGGAGAGGCAGAGCACAAATAAGGAAATATTTTGGCCAGGCTCAGTGGCTGCTGTCTGTAATCCTGACACTTTGGGTGGCCAAGGTGGAAGAATTGCTTGAGAACAGGAGTTTGAGACCAGCCTGGGCAACATAGTGAGACCCTTTCTCTACTAAAGAAAAAAATATAAAAATGTATAATATTTGTACTCTGAAATATATATAGTTATTTTACAGACACACTCACACATATATGTAAAATAAAATCACTATCCTGGCTTGGTGGTGCACACCTGCAATCTTAGCTACTCAGGAAGCCGACGTGGGAGGATCTCCTGAGCTCAGGAATTAGAGGTTGCAATGAGCTGTGATGGCACTACTGCACTCTAGTCTGGGTGATAGAGCGAGACCCTCTCTCAAAAGAAAGAGAGAGAGAAAGGAAGGAAAGAAAGAAAGACTGATTTTGACCTTGGATGGAAGGATTCTTCAAGAAGAAAGAATGTATACAAATGCAGGCAGCAGCTGAGAGAGTTTCCATCTGTCTTCTCTGTTTTGTGATGCTATAACAGAATACTACAGACTGGGTAATTTATAAACGATAGAAGTTTATTAGGCTCACAGTTCTGGAAGCTGGAAAGTCAGAGATCAAGGGACTGCATCTGCTGAGGGACTTTATGCTGCATCATCCCATGGTGGAAGACAGAAAGCCAAGAGAGCAAGAGAGGGTGGAACTCACTTTTATAACCAACCCACTCTCAAGACAACTAACCCTCCCCCATGATAATAACATGAATCCACTGTTTGCCTGTGTTTGCTCTGTGAATTTGGAGGCAAGACCATCTGTAGAAAGTGAGGTTGGTAGGGGAGGCTGGAGGTTTGAGAAGAGTGGAGAAAGTCTGAAGTAGTCGTTGCTATAGTGGAAATGTGTGACAATCAGATCATCATAGCCAGAGCCTGACTGGAATTGAGGGCCCAGTTGAAGAGATAAGTTAAAAACATACAGATATAATGTTCTGCTTGATTATGCAATTTCTGCACTAATACTCAGCGGTCTAACATAGAGATGATGGCTATCTGAATTCGTTATAGGAAGTGTGGATTTCCAAATGGGTGCAACCAAAAGACAAAGGGGTGAAAAGAATGATTGCAAAAACAGAGATTGGCAGTAGGTATTATGAATAGCAAATAAAAAGAAGCTAGGAAGAGATGAACGGAGAAGGAGAAATAGAGGGAGTGAAATGTGTAAAATAAGTGCCGTGATGGTGGTTAGTTATGCAAGCTGCAAGGGGATGAGGGAAGTGGTTAGATTAAACCAGACTGGGGAAATGGGCAGGTTTGGGGGATGTTTGTAAAAGTTTCTTTAAACATGATAATGTCCTTACACTAGAAAAGAAACATCAGGTTTAGAAATGGAAAAATTGTCTATGCCATCATGAGATGTGGCCAGAAGTAATTGCTTCATATCAAACAGTCTGGTTTGAACCTTCATTTCACTACTTGTTAGCTGTGTGACAATGTCTGCTTCTGTAAAAGAAAAAAATCATCATAGGGCCTGTATCATGGGAATTTCATGATGATGAGCTGAAACAGTCTTCAGAAAGCACTTAGCACAGTGCCTGGCACATACTAAGAATTCAGTAAATGTTAATTATTGATGTTGCTGATGCTATTACAGGTTCAATAACCCTGATTCTGTAATGCTTGGCCCCAGAGTGTTTCATATTTTGGATTTATTTTCAGATTTTGAAATATTTGCATTATGCTTACTGGTTGAGCATCCCAAATCCAAAAATCTGAATTCCTAAATGTTCCAATGAGCATTTCCTTTGAACATCATGTTAGTGCTCAAAAAATTTCAGATTTTGGAGCATTTGAATATTGGAGTTTTGGATTTGGGATGTTCAACCTATACTTGGAAGCAAATCATTATCTCAAGTCCTTTTGTGTGTGTCTGAGATGGAGACTCACTCTAATCACCCAGGCTGGAGTGCAGTGGTACAATCTCAGCTCACTGCAACCTCCGCCTCCCAGGCTCAAGTCATCCTCCTATCTCAGCCTCCTGAGTAGCTAGGACTACAGGCGCACACCTCTGTGCTTAGCTAATCAAGTCCTTTAATCTAACAACAATCTTGTGCCTCCAAAGTGACTCTTTTGTACATATGCAGCTGATCCTGAGTAACTTTGATTTCTCTTGGAATAGAAACATGAATTTTATGGGAGTCACATTGACCTTGTAGTTAATCACAAACGTGGCCCCGAAGCCTTGTGACCAGCATTGCTGTAGTCTGTGAAATACTGGATTGTAAATTTTTTCTTATAAACAAGATTGCTAGTACAAAATTAAATTTAATATTTTAAATGTTTAAATATAATTTAATAGACTAACAAAAAGGGCTGGAAAAGATACTGCTTATTCATATTGTTATCCAAATGTTTACTGTTGCCTATAAGGGAAGTACATTCACTCAACGGAGAATATTTAATTCAACCATGTATAAGGAATTAAGGGCATTGAATAAGACTGAGCCTTTTCTAAATGTGAGGTTCTTTGAACTGGCTGCACCAATGCCATACCCTAAATTGAGCCATGGCAACCCCCATGACCCACACATATACCTCTGGATGGCTTCACAGAACTAGAAAATCTGAAGTAACTGGAAGACCATGAAAAGGGGAAGAATGATCAACCTCTGCAGAGCCTAATTAACTTGAGACACTCTTCTGTTGTTCCTTATTCTCACCCCAGTTGATAAGGCAATTGGACTTTGTAACCGACCTTGGTCAACCTCATGACTCCAGACCCTACGACCCCCTCTCAGCTTGCAAAAACTGCCCTAAACTGTAACTTCTGTAACTTTCTACTGCTTACCCCAAACCTATAAAGCCAACTCCTATCCCACCGCCCTCCGCTAATTCTCTTTTCCGACAGCCTGCTCATACCCGGGTGAATAGACAGCCATGTTGCTCACACAAAGCCTGTTTGGTGTGGGGGAGTCTTTTCATTCAGAGCGTGAGTTTTCACACTAAAAGGATTCCCAACCTGGATATGAAGAGAAGTAGACATTAGATAAGATGTGAGAAATCTAATCATAGAGGAGAAATAAAAGTGATAAGGAAGTAGAGGGGAAGAGGGATTAATTCTGCCTGGGACAGTCAGAGAAATGAATCTCTGTCCTTAGATCTATTTATTTTAAGCCTACTAAATATCTCAATGGTTCCTTCCTGGCCAGGGCACTGTAACATGAATGGAAAGGAAGGATCTGATCCAACAAATGCTCCTGGTTTAGAAACTAACAGGAATGTGGGAGTCATTGAAAAGGGAAGAACGTAGGATGTTTCAGAAGATTCTGCCTTGAATAAAGACAGATGGATAAGGGAGGGTGAGAAGTTTGAGAGCAAGCAAGGGAATTCTCCTGTTCAAGGGGCAGTTAAAAGAAGTGACTCTGGGCCAGGCATGGTGGCTCATTCCTGTAATCCCAACACTTTGGAAGGCTGAGGGCTAGTGGATCACTTGAGGTACAGAGTTCAAGACCAGCCTGGGCAACATAGTGAGATCCCATCTTTACAAAAGTAAAAAAAATTAGCCAAACATGGTGGTGTGCACCTGTAGTCCCAGTTAGCTGGGAGGATCAGTTGAGCTGGAGAGGTTGAGGCTGCAGTGTGCTGTAATCCTGACACTGTACTTCAGCCTGGGTGACAGAGTGAGACCGACCTCAAAGAAGAGAAAAGAAAGAAAGAGAGTGCATCTGCTAAAGCCAGTTATTAATTGTACTCACCTAAAAGTGAGATAGACATTATGTGCATTCTGATCCCATGCAACATGAAGCTCTCAGCAACCCCCACCCAGAAAGTCCTCTTGCCTTCCTGGCTAATTAAACCATAATTCAATCAAGGTTTTATATCTAATTTCCAGTCTATGGAATATATATGGGATACAGAAACATTTTAAAATCAAAACAAGAAGGCAGTCAGCCACATCACAAATGTGGGATGTTCTACTAAGCCAAAAGATCTATTCTAGAAGAAAGGAAAGAAAGATTTAAGAGACATGAACACATTCCATGAGTGGAACTTGTTCAGATCCTTATTTCAATAAACCAACTGAATAACATTTTTTAGACAATTTGAAAAATAAGAATTTAAATAGGTTATTCAATTACAGATGGTTCCTGACTTACAATGGTTTGACTTAGGATTTTTAGACTTTAGGATGGTGCAAAAGCAATCTGCATTCAGTGGAAAACATACTTTGAGTGGCCGTGCAACCATTATATATTTTTTTTACCTCCAGTATAATATTCAATAAATTATATGAGATATTCAACACTTTATTATAAAATAGACTAAACTTCGTGTTAGATGATTTTGCCCAACTGTAGGCTAATGTAAGTGTTCTGAGTATGCTTAAGGTAGGCTAGCTATGACATATTCAGCAGGTTAGGTGTATTAAATGCATTTTTGACTTACAATATTTTCAACTTACAATGGGTTTAAGTGGAGAGGCATCTATATATTAAAGAACTATTGTTAATTTTGTTACAGGTGTTAGCAGCATTATGTTGGGTGAGAAATGTCTATTTTTTTCTTTTGAGATGCATAAAAAATATTTAAGGGTGAAATGACATAATGGCTTAGATTTGGTTTAAAATATTCCAGTTAAAATATATGGAGAACAATAAATGAAACAA
This sequence comes from Cheracebus regulus, assembly GCA_963574635.1. Lineage (NCBI taxonomy): Eukaryota > Metazoa > Chordata > Mammalia > Primates > Pitheciidae > Cheracebus > Cheracebus regulus. The sequence goes on from CAUYQU010036409.1 coordinate 7,243, forward strand.
GCATAGCATTATATGGATGACTGTGAAAGTTGATTGATAGGCTTATGGAGGTCCATCGTACTATATTTTTGAAGTATGTTTGGAAGTTTTATATTTAAACATTAAAAATAAGTTGTATCAGAAAAAAATATATATTGGAAACTGAGGAGACAAGATGGGGCTAATGACAGAAACAGATTTGAGAAGCTGTCCCAAGGTGGAGTACTTGGTGTGCGTGATATGCCCATACTGTTTAAAGTGGACAACCGCAGCTTTATAGGACCCATCAGGTTGACACTGAAGGACAGTGGTGAAAGAAAATTCTCAGGCCAGGCATGGCGGCTCACACCTGTAATCCGAGCACTCCGGGAACCCGAGGTAGGTGGATCACTTAAGGCCAGGAGTTCTAGACCAGCCTGGCCAACATGGTGAAACCCAGTCTCTACTAAAAATACAAAAATTAGCTGGGCATGGTGACGCATGTTTGTGGTCCCAGCTACTCAGGAGGCTGAGGCAGGAGAATCGTTTGAACCCAGGAGGCAGAAGTTGCAGTGAGCCGAGAAGGCAACACTACACTCTAGCCTACGTGATAACGGAAGACTCCATCTCAAAAACAAAAGAAAATAAAATTCTCTAGTAGTCTGTCTACTCTGGAGGACAGTTGGCCAAACATATGGCTCTACACTCATTACATGAGTAGTTGCATAGTTGGTCTTGATGTTAGACTTGGAAAAAATAGGACTGAAAGATTGGTGAACAGGAAATCTGGGGAAGAATAAGCACAAACTGTGAAGATATTTGTGTCCTGTGTAAATTCTCACCAGACAGCACACACTACAGAGGAAGAAGAGAAAGCTTTTGATTGGCAGGTGAAACAAATGACACACTCTCTGTATATCAGCCAGCCACTTACCCCAGAAAACCCAGTGCTTCCTCAATGGGCCCATGAACAAAGTGGATATGGTGGCAGAGGTAGAAGTTATGTATGAGCTTGACAGTATGGACTTTTCTTTACCAAGGCTCACCTGGCCAGTGCTACTGAGTGCCGAATCTGTTAGCAGCAGAGACCAACAGTGAGTACTGAAATGGCAGTTTTCTAAGGGGACCAGTCAGCTTTCAGGTGGCAGGTTCATTATGCTGGATCTCATTCATCACTGAAAGAACAGAGATTTGCCTTCGTTAGAGTAGACACACATTCTGAATATGGATCTGACTTCCCTACCCACAGTTGCTCTGCTAGCACCACTATCCATGGACTCACAAAATGATTTGGTTTTTTTGTTTGTTTTTTCTTTTTTCTTTTCTTTAGACAGAGTCTTGCTCTGTTATCCAGGCTGGAGTGCCATGGTGAGATCTCAGCTCACTGGAACCTCCAACTCCCAGGTTAAAGCAATTCTCCTGCCTCAGCCTCCCAAATAGCTGGGATTACGGGTGCCTACCACCATGCCTGGCTAATTTTCATATTTTTAGTAGAGACAAGGTTTCACCATGTTGGCCAGGCTAGTCTCGAACTCTTGACCTCAGGTGATCCACCTGCCTCGCTTTCCCAAAGTGCTGGGATTACAGGTCTGAGCCACCGTGCCCAGCCTCACAAAATGACTTGTGATCAAGTCACTCTGTACAATGATGAGAAAACTAATTCTTATCCTTCTTATAAAGGAACTCATTTGATACAAAGAAAGCAGGTCAGTTGGCTCATGTCCATGGAATTAACAATTATCAACACATATCTCATCAACTGGAAGTGTCTGGCCTTGTTGAAATCTGTAAGGGCTTACTAAAGGCTCAGTTCTAGATGCAGTTGGGAGACAACTCCCTGAACGAATGGATCTTTCTCTTTCCAAAGTAGACTACCACATGTATGACTTGAAGTACTGCTTATCGGAGGATTTTCCTTCACTGCTGTCGTTGGGTACTATATATACTTTGTCTAAGGTTACAGTACATGCTTTGAACCAGAGACCACTCCTATGGCGCTATCTTCTCTATTGCTAGAACACAAGGGTCTGGGAATCCAGGACTGAAAGTGGGAGTGTCTCATAAAAACCCATGCACAGAATTTTGCTTCCTATTCTTACAACTTTGGGCTCTGCTGATCTGAAGCTCTTAGTTTCCAAGGAGGGAAATGCTGTCACCAGGAGGCACAACAGTGGAGCCACTGAATGCAAAGATGAGGTTGCCACTCAGCCCTTCTGAACTGCTCACCCCACTTCACCAGCAGGGAGAAATAACTGTCACTCTACTGGCTGGAGTGATTGATCCAAATCTTCAAGAGGAAAATGCATGCTCAGCGGAGACAAGGTGGGCTATGGAATTATCTGGGGGGCATCTCTTGGTACTTCCATGCTTAATAGTAAAGGTTAATGGAAAACTACAGCAACCAAAAAGAGACAAGGCTACTGAAGACTCATACACTTCAGCAAAGATGATTTGAGTCACTCCACCAGGTAAAGAAACCTGACCAGCTGAGGTCTGGGTGAGGCAAGGGAGATCTGGAATGGGAAGTGGAAGAAGAGAGTCATAGATATGACTTTATATGATTTTATAATTGATCTTGTGACCAATTATAAAAGTGAAGACTAGAGTAGCTTTGTGTATTTTCATTTTGCTTGTATGTATTTATATATGCTAACCATTTCTAATTTTCCTTCTTTCCATTATTTTATATACCGGTTGTGGGAGGTTAACTCTGTAATTTATTCTTTAGGTAACAGAATATTCTGTTGGACTGTGACTACATTTGAGGAGTAATTAATTCATATAGCCAGCGATGGATACAATGACTTTTGAGACTGAGTGTCTCCTAGTGTTAGGGAAAGTATGAGAACTTCTCCACTTGCACAAAGGGTAAATGTATTCCAGGTAGAAAGAGAGTTGTTTTCTTGTTATATAGAAGTCCAAACTCCTGTAGGGATATTAATGGAAACAATAGCCAATGAGGTGGACTGTGCCAGTTACTAACTTGTTGCCTTTCTGCTGTAAATGTTCTTTGTGATAATGGAGCTGGATCCTGTAAACTGTAAACATTACTTCTTTGCTAGATGACAATTGTTGTTAGAAAGCCAGGAGAAGGGCCAGACATGGTGGCTTATGCCTGTAATCCCAGCACTTTGGGAGGCCAAGGTGGTTGGATCACCTGAGGTCATGAATTCGAGACCAGCCTGGCCAACATGGGGAACCTCATCTTTACTAAAAATACAAAAATTAGTTGGGCATGGTGGTGGCCACCTGTGATCCCAGCTACTCAGGAGGCTGAGGCAGGAGAATCGCTTGAACTCTAAAGATGGAGGTTGCAGTGAGCTGAGATTGTGCCATTGCACTCTCCAGCCTGGGTGACAGAGCAAGAACTCGTCTCAAAATGACAACAACAACAACAACAAAACAACAACAACAAACAACAAAAAAAAGAAAGGAGGACATTGCAAGAGAAAGGAGCTTCTCTCTTTCTGGTTCTGATGGCTTTTTTCTGTCTCGTTCTGGGAGCTTACACTCCAGGCTTCCTCAGAGGACAGATTCCCAGTGAGTTTCAGTGACACTCCTGTGGATGGCTTCCCAGTAAGTTTCATAGCAGCACCCAGTGAGGCTGAAGGACATCCAGTTCTGTTTGCCTTTAGCAAATTTTGCAGGCATTCCAGCAGGCAGCTTCCTAGAGAATTTCACCAGCACCCTATTGATGGCTTCCCAGAAAGCCTCAGTGGCTTCCCCACTCCCAGAGGGCTTCCCATCACTTTGCAGTGGGAGCCTAGGAAGCTTTCTAGTCAATTTTGCAGATGTCCCAGCAGGTGACTGAGTCTTGCTGGAACCTCAGTTGATGGTTTCCTGCTTGCCAGCGCCAGCCTGTGGCACCTCAGTAAACTTCTTGGCCTGTAGTGGTACTCAGCCACACCTTCTGATGAATTCTGTACCTCAGCCTTGGGGAGAAAGAACCCTTTCCAGGTTCCTTGGGTGTCCCGCATGAGCCTTAGAAGTGTGGCTTTTTCCTTTGTCTGCTGTTGCTGTATTCTTTAGGGTTCTAGTTACTCATGAGTAATCAATCCCCTATTACTAGGTACTTTTTTATATTAAATTTTCTCTATTCACCGTGTAAGTGGGGTTTCTGTCTCCTTACTGGACCCTGATTAGTACACAAATTAAAAATGAGAAAAGATGTATCAGATAAAAAAACTAAAATCAAAGTAAGTCATGATGCCAGTATTTTAGAAAGTTTAATTCAGGGCAAAAAGCATCAAATGTTGTAGAATGCAATATAGTGAAGATGGAATACTCATTGGTATCACTGCACCAATAACAGCAACAATCTTCATGAAGCTAAAACTTCGAAAGAGAAACAAAGTTCTAGTAGGCTTAACTTTCTTTTAATTAAGCATTGACAGCGCCAATAAACAGATTACAAGAAAGTTATAATACCTAAAACATACTAAAGTATATTAATTTATATGAATATATGTAGAAGTTTATACCTTGAAAACCAAGAATACATATTTTTTTCAAGTGTCCATAACACATTTGCTAAGACTAACATAAGATGCGGCCACAGAGCAAACAACCTTCCCAAAGTAGAAATAATACAGATAACATTCTGTGATCAAATGGAAAAACAGAGAAAAATTAAATACTAATGTAAACACACATACACACATGCACACACACACACAACAGAAATTTTTTAAATGCCACCTGAAACTATAAAAAACCTTTTTTTCAGCTGGGTGCAGTGGCTCACACCTGTAATCCCAGCGCTTTGGGAAGCCAAGGTGGGAGGATCATGAGGTCAGGAGTACAAGACTAGCCTAGCCAACATGGTGAAACCCCATCTCTACCAAAAATACAAAAAACAGCCAGGAGTGGTGGCAGGTGCCTGTAATCCTAGCTACTCAGAAGGCTGAGGCAGGAGAATCACTTAAACCTAGGAGGTGGAGTTTGCAGTGAGCTGAGATCACAACATTGCACTCCAGCCTGGACAACAGAGCAAGACTCCATCCCAAAACAAAACAAAACAAAAAACACCTTTTTTTCTCACACAACTCTTTGGTCAAAGAGGAAGATAAAATTAAAATTGTACAATACCTAGAAAATAGTAATGAAAGGCTTACTTAGAACTTACGAAAATCTCATACCTAATGCAGTGAGCGGAAGAAAATTATAGCTTTAAATAATTAATAAACAAGGAAGAATAAAAAAAAGAAATAAACATTCACCACCAAAAGTTAGAAAAAGAATACCAAAACAAAGTTCATAAAAGCAAAATGAAGAATTAATAATAACTGGAAATTGATAAATTTGCAAAGAAAAAAATGGCAGAACCAATAAGTGAAATCCAAATATTGGGTCTTTGTGTCAAAACAAACAACAAGAAACTGTTAGTTGAACTAATTTTTTAAAGAAAAAGGGAAAAATCACAGTTACACAAAATAACAATTGGTAAGTAGAAAATTAACAGCACATAGATAAAGAATTTCAAAGATGTATAAGAGATGCATATGTTCAACTCTGCAAATAAATTTGAAAACTTAGATGAAATAAGTAATTTTCCAGGGAAATATAATTCATCAAAAATCAACTCCAGAAGGGATGAAAACTCTAAAGAGACAATTGCCTTGGAAAAAGTAGAGAAAGATGCTAAAGTCTCCCTTTCCATCCCCAACAGACAAGTATGCACCACCATACACACACCTAGAAAATTCCTTATTACAATTAAGAATAAGAGGATCACCATTATCAATGCTATTATTCTGAAAGTCATTATTAACAAATTAGATAAACAAATGAAACTTACCTTTGGAAATTAGGTTAATTTATCATTTATTTGCACATTATATAATTGAATACATGGAAAATCCAAGAGAATCAACTAGAAAACTTAAAAATAAGAGAATTTAGCAATATGGCTGAATTTAAAAATAATATACAAAAATCAATAAGCTGAAAGTAAAATAATCAGAAGAACATAGAAATTACTATCCTATTTACAGTAACTTCAAAAAATCAAACAGCTATTAAGTTTTAAAATCTTTTTACTATAGAAAATTGTAGAGCAATAATTAACCCTGACACACACATCTTCCAATACAAATAAACTAATCATGATTCACTTCCCCATCTACCCTCAGATTATTTTGAAGCACATGTGTGAGGTCATATTTAATTCTTAAATATTTCAAGATAGATAATATAGATATAAAAGATCCTATAGATTCTATGGAATGTAAGATTCAACGTCATAAGGAAGAGAGTTCCCAGGTAAGATAAACGCTTACAACAGGCCTACAGAGACAATGTCCAGATTGGGGGCACACAAAAGCCAATAAAGAGTTGAACGTGGCTGGGTGCGGTGGCTCACACCTATAATCCCAGCACTTTGGGAGGCCGAGGAGGGTGGATGACTTGAGCCCAGGAGTTTGAGACCAGCCTGGGTGACATGGTGAAACGCTATCTTTACTAAAAATACAAAAATCAGCCAGGCATGGTGGCACGTGCCTGTAGTCCCAGCTACTCAGGAGGCTGAGGCATGAGAATCGCCTGAACCTGGGAGGCGGAGGTTGCAGTGATGGCGCCAGCACTCCAGCCTGGGTGACAAAAAGAGACTGTCTCAAAAAAAAAAAAAAAGTTGAAATAATCATAGTTACTTACCGGAAAATAATCATAGTTACTTACCAACGAGTGTGAGCATTTTGAAATAGTGATAAGTACACATAAAACGTAACCGAAGAAAAAAACCTGAGGTAATCATCAATCTCAGGAAAAACAAAATGTAGAGTGCATGGCAGCTATCAACAATAGCTTCATAGTTATGATCACATAAATATTGATAATTGATTTTAAATCACAGCATTAAAAGAAGTAAGTGAAGGAAAGTTTGTAGGTAGAGGATATAAACATTCTTAACCACTGTAACATTTACTTAATGTTAAAATTAATGTATCAGGAAATGACAGTATAAGCATGTTCTTTGCATAGAAGTCACCAATAGGAGGAACAGCTAAAATATCATAGTTTCTTTTAATTAGGACTGCACATGGGGAGAACCATGGCATAAGGCCATGAATCTTTATTATAAGAAAGCTTTTAATAATATTTGATTTTAAAATCATGATTATACATCACCTTGATTGAAAAATAAAAATTGGCTGGGTGCGGTGACTCATGCCTGTACTCCGAGCACTTTGGGAGGCCAAGGTGGGAGGATCACTTGATCCCAGGAGTTTGAGACGGCGAAACCCCGTCGCTACTATAATTATAAAAATTAGCCTGGTGTGATGGCACACGCTTGTAATGGCAGCTACTTGGGAGACTTGAACCCAGGTTGCAGTGAGCCATGATCACTCCACTGCTCTTTAGCCTGAGTGATGGAGGGAGACTTTATCTCAAAAAAATAAAAATTAACGAGCAAAAAAAAAAAAGAAAGGAAACCACACTCACCTGGAATATTGTTGAGTATAATCCAGAAATGTTCATCTGGACTGTAGGTATCCTGAGACCACTGGAGTAACTCAATGGCTATTTTATTATAAAGAGCAAAATGGACAAATTCCCTTGTAAGGGCAACATAAGTTGAACCAAAGTGGATTTTGAGTTGACGTGGAGGTGGGCTCTTCCTTTTACGCTTCTGTAGGACAAAAGCGTGTGATCTGGTTCTGTATTCTCTATGAGTATATTTGATCCTTTCATTAGATTTCAGAACAGACACTAAATTAGGTGTAATGTTTGTCCAGTTCATCGTTTTTAAATACTGAACTATCTCCCTGTTGGTTTTTAGGGGGAAATCATGATCACCAGTGTTAATGACATATCTCCACTGAACAGCCAATGCTATAAGGTCTCTCATGCAGGCCAGGTCTGCTTGGAGCTTGGATTTGCCCCCATAAATAATATACTCAGACTGTGAGGATATAAATGCATTTGAGAAGCACTCCAGTAATTCACTCACAGCAATTTTGAAGTCAGTTGTGGCCGCCTTATCAACATGAATACAGTAGACATTTTGAGGCATGTAAATAGCCCGGAAAAGTTGTTCAAACATATCAAAATCTTGACTGATGGTCATTACATATGCCAGAGGGAATGCAGCTTCTTTTGTGGACAAAGGAGTTGTGATATAGTGGTTCTCTAGCACATAGTAAGGGCAGGAATCTATTCCAAATGTTGTGGATAGAGCACTTGGCAACACTTGCACCATCTTCCCATTTAGGGCTGTGTCACAGATGTGCAGCAGGGAAAGGACTTGATATTCACCACCCGCATCATCCATTTGATCACTGTCTGGTTGACTTACATACACGTTGTATAATACCGTGACAATGATTATTGCTTCGAGAGTAATGATACAAAGATAACTGCTCCAAAACTTCATTTTAGTTTTTGACACCTTGAGGTAGAAGGGTGGAGGGAAAGAATTCTTCTTTGAGAGTTAAAGAAAATAATCAATTAATAAAACATTTTGCTTCTCTACAAGTCTCTGCAATCTACAGCAGTTAATATGGAAATTCTGTCTCCTCTAAAATCCACAGCCAGTTGGGGGAGATTTTGCCATCCAATGTTGCTAGGACCCTTCAAAACTAAATGAATGAAGGAAATTAGTTGCACTCACTAATTATATCAGTTGCACTCACTTTTCCAGATCCCGTTTACTTATTTTAATTCCTGGCCATTTCCCAGTTGAGTGTCAATTCTGTGATATTTCTTACTTCTTGTTCTGTGACTGTTCTTATCTTTTAGTCAATGTATCCTCATCCAGGCTGGGCTACCAAGACTACTCAGTGTGACTCACCCTCCTTTCTGTTTTATCTGGCTGTAACTGGGGAGCTGGGGTCAAGGGTGAGCTTCCATTTCTTGTTTCTATTGTTGAATCAGCTAATCTGTCATAATTTTGTCCAATTACCTACCTCTCTATATCCACTCCACCTTTTGTGGCTAACTTCTCCCTGAGTATGCATATCTAGGTATATTCCATTAATTTCCCATCTGGCTTATCAATCCTAACCTTTTAAGCAGGAAGATCCTTCCAGATTTCTGTCTGTTCAAGTAAGAGTGCTTCATTAGGCAGGGCCAGGTCTTAAGAGTTTTTATTCAAAGTGGTCAGCATAGCACCAGGCACATTTGGGCACTCAGTGGATTCTTCCAATGAATAATTGAAAGAGTGACTCATTTCCCTCATTCGTTTAGTTTTGAAGAGTCCCAGCAACATTAGATGGCAAAATCTCCCCGCAACTGGCTGTGGATTTTAGAGGAGACAGAATTTCCATGTAAACTGCCATAGATTGCAGACGATTAGGGACTAATTTTAACATGACCCATTACTCATATATATTAATTATTTTGATTATTCATACAATTTCAAACTATTGCTTTTATAGGTAGACTCGTATTCTCATGTGAATTTTCTAGATAACTGGAGTGCATTTCTTTATGGGCCAACTCTCTCTCTCTTTTTTTTATTTTGAGATGGAGTCTTGCTCTGTTGCCCAGGCTGGAGTGCAGTGGCACAATTTTGGCTCACTGCAACCTCCACCTCCCAGGTTCAAGCAATCTTCCTGTCTCAGCCTCCTAAGTAGCTGGGATTACAGGTATATGCCACTATGCCCAACTGATTTTTGTACTATCAGTAGAGACGGAGTTTCACCATATTGGTCAGGCTGGTCTCAAACTGCTGACCTCAGGTGATCCGCCCAAAGTGCTGGGATTATAGGTGTGAGCCACCATGCCCAGCCAGGCCAACTCTCTTTTAATTGTTACTAGTTTTTCTGTTAATATGTTTTCTCTGCCTTCTTTAATAAGCTGTACAAAGATAAGTTCTTCTTGATGACTCCCCAAATCACATAATGAATATTATTATTATTTTGAGACAGGGTCTCTCTCTGTCACCCAGGCTGGAACACAGTGGTGCGATCACAGCTCACTGCAATCTCAACCTTCTGGGCTCAAAGGATCCGCCTGCCTTGGCCTCCTGAGTAGCTGGGACCATGGGCATGTGCCACTTCGTCCAGCTAAATTTATTTTGGTAGAGATGGGGTCTTACCGTGTTTCCCAGGCTGTCTCAAACTCCTGAGTTCAAGCAATCCTCCTACCACAGTCTCCCAAAGTGCTGGGATTACAGATGTGAGCTGTGGTGCCAGGCCTACTATTTTCTATTAGAAATTCTATCCTCTAGTGCACTCTACATATACTTTGCATTTGTAGCCACTTTTATCTCTTTTTTCTTCCTATCTCTTCTCAATGACAACAAAACAACAACAAATTCATTGAGTTGTTTCTAGAAGCCAGCCACTGTACTAAATTTCTTGTCCAATTGTAACCCCCAGTGTTGGAGGAGGGGCCTGGTGGGAGGTGATTGGATCATGGGGCGGAGTTCTCATGAATAGGTCAGCACCGTCCCCTTGGTGCTACTCTTGTGATACTGAGTGAGTTATTGTGAGTTCTGGTGGTTTAAAAGTGGGTGGCACCTCCCTGCTCTCTCTCTTCCTCCTACTCTGGCCACATGAAGTGCCTCACTCCCCCTTTGCCTTCTGCCATGATTGGAAGCTTCCTGAGTCCTCTCCAGAAGCAGAAGCCACTATGCTTTCTACCCAGCCTGCAGAACCATGAACCAGTTAAACCTCTTTTCCTTATACATTACCCAGTCTCAGGTATTTCTTTGTAGCAATGCAAGAATGGATTAATACAGAAACTGGGGCCGAGGCGTGGGGCACTGCTATGAAGATACTGAAAATATGGAAGCAGCTTTGGAAACTGGATAATGGGCAGAGGTTGGAAGAGTGTGGAAGGCTCAGAAGAAGACAGGAAGATGATGGAAAGCTTGGAACTTCCTAGAGACTTGTTAGGTTGTTGTGACCAAAATGGTGATAGTGATATGGACAGAGATGGCCAGGCTAATGAGGTCTCGGATGGAATCAGGAGCTTATTAGGAACTGGAGCAAAGGTCTCTTTTGTTACACCTTCGGAAATAGTTTGGCTGTATTATGCCCCTGCCTTAGGGAATCTGTGGAACTTTGAACTTGAGAGTGATGATTTAGGGTATTAGGCAGGAGAAATTGCTAAGCAGCAAGGAGTTCAAGATGTGGCCTGGCTGCTTGTAACAACCTATGCTCATATATGTGAGCAATAAATGACTTGAAACTAGAGCTTATATTCAATAAGGAAGCAGAGCATAAAAGTTTGGAAAATTTGCAGCTTGGTAATGTGGTAGAAAAGATAAGCCCATTTTCAGGGAAGGAATTCAAGCAGGCTGCAGAAATTTGCATAATAAAAAAGGAGCCAAGTACTAATATCCAAGACAATGAGGAAAGGCCTCAAAGGCATTTCAGAGACTTTTGCCACAGCCCCTCCCATCACAGGCCCAGAGGCCTAGGAGGACTGAATGGTTTTATGGGCCAGGCTTAGGTTCTCACTCCCCTGTGTACTCTTGGGACACTGCTCCCAAATCCCAGCTGCTTCAGCTCCAGCCTTGGCTCAGAAAGACCAAGGTACAGCTCAGGCCATTGCTTCAGAGGGAGCAAACCATAAGTCTTGGCAGCTTCCACGTGATGTTAAGCCTGTGGGTGTGCCGAGTACGAGAGTAGAGGCTTGAAAGCCTCTGCCTAGATTTCAGAGGAGGAGGAAAAGCCTTGATGTCTAAGCAGAAGCCTGCTGAAGGGGTGGAGCCCTCATGGAAAACTTCTACGAGGGGAGTGCAGAGGAGAAATGTGGGGTTGGAGTCCCCACACAGTCCCCACTGAAGTACTGCCTAGTGAAGCTATGAGAAAAGGACCACCATCCTTCAGATTTCAGAATACTAAATCTACCAGCAGCTTGCACCCTGCACCTGGAAAAGCTGCAGGCACTCAATGCCAACCTACGAGAGCAGCTACAGGGCCTGAACGCTTTTAAGCCATAGAGGCAGAGCTGCCCAAGGCTTTGGGAGCCCATCCCTTGCACCAGTGTGCCCTGGATGTGAGACATGGAGTCAAGGGAGATTATTTTGGAGCTTTAAGATTTAATGATGACTGCCCTGCTGGGTTTCAGACTTGTGTGGGACCTGTAGCCCCTTTCTTTGGGCTGATTTCTGTCTTTTAGAACAGGACCATTTACACAAGGCCATTGTAACTTGGGAAGTCACTAACTTGTTTTTGATTTTACACGCTCACAGGTAGAAGGGACTTGCCTTGTCTCAGATGAGACTTTGGACTTCAAACTTTTGAGTTAATACTAGAATGAGTGAAGACTTTGGGGTAACTGTTGAGAAGGGATAATTGTATTTTGCAATGTGAGGACATGAAATCTGGGGGGCCAGAGGTAGAATGATATGTTTTGGAACTGGGTCTCCACCAAATCTCATGTTGAATTGTAATCCGGAGTGTTGGAAGTGGGGCCTGGTGGGAGGTGAGTGGATCATGGGGGCAGAGTTCTCAAGAATTATTTACACCATCCCTTCAGTGCTGCTTTCATGATGGTGAGTGAGTGAGTTATCGGGAGATCTGGTTGTTTAAAAGTGGGTGGCACCTCCCTGCTCTCTCTCTTCCTCCTACTCTGGCCACATGAAGGGCCTCACTCCCTCTTTGCCTTCCACCATGATTAGAAACTTCCTGACGCCTCCCCAGAAACAGAAGCCACTATGCTTCCTGTACAGCCTGCAGAAGCATGAGTCAATTGAACCTCTTTTCTTTATAAATTACCCAGTCTCAAGTATTTCTTTATAGAAATGTGAGAACTGACTAATACACCTATATTACAAAGTTTAATCCTCACAGTCCCTTTATGAGATACTATCATCTTTTTTTTTTTTTTTTTTGAGACTGTCTTGCTCTGTCACCCATGCTGGAGTGCAGTGGTGCAATCTTGGCTCACTGCAGCCTCCGCCTCCCAGGTTTAAACAATTCTCCTGCCTCAGCCTCCTGAGTAGCTGGGATTACAGGCGCCTGCCACCACGTCCAGCTAATTTTTGTATTTTTAGTAAAGACGGGATTTCACCACGGTGGTCAAGCTGGTCTGAAACGTCTGACCTCGTGATCTGCCCACCTTGGCCTCTCAAAGTGCTAGAATTACAGATGTGAGCCACCACACCTGGCCTTTCATCTTCTATTTTATGAGGAGATGAAGAGCTATTAAAGTAACTTTTATGTCCAAGTCACACAACTATCAAGCAACAGCAGAAATAAAACCAGAGTCTTCCTGATACCACAGGCCATGCTTTTGGTATGGCCTGTGGGATGAGAAACATACATCCAAGCATGGTAGAACTTTCACTATTCATGCTTTTTTTTTTTTTTAAGTTGAATCACAGTTATCATTTAGCTAATTTAGCTCTGAGTAAAGATTGAGAACTTCATGTATATAAGAAGGCATGTTTCTCTCCACAGAGGGGTGTATGAGCTTATGGGTGCTATTTCTTGACTTTGGCATGTGTAGCCAAAAATGCTAAGTAAGTAGAATAGTGAGCTGTTACTATATGTGGGTATTTGGTTTCAGTCTCAACCCAGGAGATATAAACACTAAACCTTTCCCTCCAGCAATCATGACCCCCAAAAGTATTTTCTTAATCTTCCTCTCTTTGTAGCAGATTTCCCAGTAGCACTTTGAGCAGATTCCATAACTTTCAAGTCACCTTCTTCAGTGATGAAAAATCCATCCTTTTTTCAGTTCCAATCTCATTCCAGTTTAATAATGCTTTTCCCCCTGGAGGGAGGAAGGCTGCATTGTAAAGGCAGGGTCCACTCCTTGACTCCCACTTACCATCCCTCACCTTGAGTGGGTGGCATTGGGGGGTTAGGGACATGTGTCTCCTTCAGAGATGTTCCTGACTTCATTCTTCTCAGGAACAGATGAATATTTGAGTAATCCGGCTGCTCACAAGGCACTGTTGGTTGTGGCTACTTGTCTTTTCCACCTCAACTGGCTATGGAAAACCACCGCATGGCAGGTCACCAGCACACTGTCTCTTGGGACATGGTGTGCACCCTTGGCAAAGCCTGGCAGCCTCTATACTGTCCAAGTTCTCTGACCTGGGATGTCAGGACCTGGCTCAAACTCTCCTGCAACTGACTACTGGGTAGTCTTCTGGGCAGGCTGAAAGCCCTCTTCTGTAAAATTAGAGCAGAACTGATCAAGTTAATATATATGCACACACATACATATATAGCATACACACGCATGTATGTATTCATGAACTCTTATTTACTGGATTACAGTCTACTACTATCATCATTTGTCTTGATGCTCAAAGTGTCCCAGATTTAGCTCACAGGAGCCCCTTCAAAGGGATTCCTGTGCCTTTTGATATGTTCTCTTTAGTCGTTGCACACTACTCTACTCTCAGGTGCAATGGTATGTTCCAGGCTCATCTTATACATTCCCTGCCCAAGCGCTGGAACCAGCTTTTACCCAAAGGAACCCTTAAGGACTGGCAGAACTCTTGCTAAAACCTGGGACACGTTGGTAAAGGCAAGTCCTAAGGTCCAGTCACAGCTTTTGTGATCACTTGCAGATGGCAAAACTGCCGTCTCAAAATGTCTCTTTGATCAGGAGGCCTTCCCTGATTGCCTAATCTAAGCCCTCACCCCCGCTTCTGGTGACCTATATCGCCAGACACTGTTTTATTTTCTTCACAGGACTTAACGACTATCTAAAATTACTTTGTTGAATTGGTATATTTTGTAATTTTCCTGTCCCTACAACTAGAATATAAAGAATCTGTTGTTCTTTTTTTCTTCTTAATTAATAGTGACTAATTAGGAGAGATCATGTTTCATTTGCTTCAAGTAATAGAATGAGTGACAAACATTAAGCATAGATCATTCAGAATCCTTCACATCCTTTTGCAAGAAAACAAAATACAAAGTGGTCTTTGAAATGCACAAGATCATTTTGTAATGAGTTCTACCAGGGCAAGACTTTTGTCTCTGTTAATCTTCAACAGTCAGCCCAGTGCCTGGCAGGTAGGAGGAGGTGCTTAAGTATTTGCAAGTACCGAGGTGGGTGGATCACCTGAGGTCAGGAGTTCAAGACCAGCCTGGCCATCATGGTGAAACCCCATCTTTAAAAATAAATAAATAAATAAATAAAGAATAAAAAAACAAATGCATGGCTTCATACATATGTGAGTAAAACACTCTAAACAGAGCTTTCAAAGGATAAAATGATGCCAAGTAAAAAATCAACCCCTTTGTGATGTGCTTAACTGGAATCAGCTGTTCCTTATGAGGGCCTGTCTGTCTTAATACGCAGCTATATACCAAGAATGTGAACCTGGCAGTTGTTAAAGACATAGAAGAACAAATGGAATATTCCTGCTCAAAAATCCTATGAAAACACAACACTGTGTTTTTACCCCTATTTTATATTTGCAGAAGTTTTTCAAATAACTTTTCCCTTGATTCCCACCATTCCTTAGCGAAGTTTGTCAATCACATATCCAGAAAAGTTTCCATGAGTGGTAGCCACCAGAACACCAGTGTTTTAGTAAATTCCTTCCCTTTTCTTTCTTTCCTTTTTTTTTTCTTTTTCTTTCACTCGCTGCCTGGATATAAACCTCCCTTTTCAAGTATGTCTCTAGCAGCCAATAGTGTACTCAAGTCACTGTGCTTCAAAAGAATCTCATGCTGTTACTGTGGTTACTCTTTAAACCATTCCTCTTCCAATGGGTCATCTCTGATAAACAGCCCAGCTACTGGAAAGTCTAACCTGAATACTTTCTGCTGGGTTCTCTTTGAAAGCCACTGTGTGAATGCTAATTACACCAATTGCTCAGCTCACTGGCTCCGGGTATGTATGTAGAAGGGGCTCACCAAAGGCTTTAAGCACCAGAGGTTAAATGCATAGACATGGCAGGAATCAGTGCTTTCCCTCCTAGCTGTTTCAGACTCATTAACCCTGCTTAGGAAAATCCTGAGAAAATGAATCTGAATCTGGGTTTTCCAACCAGTGATCTGTAAGATACAACTGTTGTCATCACCACACACCTGCTTTCTTCTCCACTGCCTTCTGAGGGATGCGTCTATGGACTTGCTCTTTCTCTCTCATCCTTTTGTTCATCTCATTTTCATAGTCTGGAATAGCGAATGTGTAGAATTTTCTTTTCCATGTGTGTCAGCCTGTTTGGGCTGCTGTAACAAAATAGCGTAAGCTGGGTGGCATAGAAACAACAGAAATTTATCTCTTACAGTTCAAGATGCCAGCAGATGTAGTGTCTGGTGAATCTCACTTCTTGGTTCATAGATTACACCTTCATGCTCTGTTCTCACACGATGGAAGGAGGCAGCTCTCTGGAGACTCCTTTATAAGGCCAGTAATCCCAGATCACCTCCCAAAGGCCCCACCTGCTAATACTGTCACCTTGGTGATAAGGTTTCAGAATATTAATTTGAAGGCAGGGAACAGATATTCAGTCCATAGCGCCATAGTACCATTTTCAGCAGGAACTATCACTTGAGGGCAGTCCCTTGCTGTCATTTGGTCTAGTGCGATGTGTCTACATGTTATTGGGACTCATTATCTATCTGGTCTGTCCTGTGCAAAGGTAAATAGTGGCTGTTACCAACTCTCAACACACAGCCAACATAGAATTAAAAGCAAAGCAAAACTGGTTTTGATCATTGAACTTTGTTTATGTAAGATGCTAACTTAAGGAGAAGCTGGGTCGAAGATTGAGAACTCTGTAATGTCTTTATAACTTTTCTGTAAGTCTAAAATTATTTCAAAATAAAACATTTTTTTAAAAAACCCTCTAAAACCTTCATTTTTTGGCCGGGCGCGGTGGCTCTCACCTGTAATCCTAGCACTTTGGGAGGCCGAGGTGGGCGGATTGCCTGAGCTCAGGAGTTTGAGACTAGCCTGGGTGACACAGTGAAACCCTGTCTCTACTAAAAGACAAAAAATTAGCCGGGCATGGCGGCTGCGACTGTAGTCCCAACTACTCGGGAGGCTGAGGCAGGAGAATTGCTTGCACCGGGAGGCGGAGGTTGCAGTGAGCCGAGATCGCGCCATTGCACTCCAGCCTGGGCAACAAGAGCGAAACTCTGTCCCAAAAAAACAAACATTCATTTTTGCCTGGTTTATAGCCAATGGCCTGACCTTGAAATAATTCACTTTAACTAACTTGGCATTAACTTTTTCAGTGATTTCTCCTAACATTCCGAGTCCCCTATCACATTACGCCCTGGGCTCATTTCTGCAGTCTGACACTTGATGTTGAGTGCCAGTTTCTGAATTTTGTCTTCCTTTCTCAGGAACCCTTTTGGATTGTTCTGCCAGCCCGTCTCCTGCAGCCCCCAGGATCCTTCTCAAGATGCAGGTCGGGTTTCCTAGGCTCAAACAGGATTGTCAAGGTTGACTTTCCATTCGGCCACTCTGGATGCCCACCACTTTCAGACCTTGTAGGTGTTCCTCTTGGAAAGGTGAGCAGAGTCAGCTTTGCCCATGTCCTCCTCCTCTCTAGGACATCCTAGTTCCAAGGCCAGAAGTCAGCCCATGGGGGTTGTCCGCTAATGCGTTTTCCAATTGGCCTGACCCCTGAATCCCTGAAACATCCCATCCAGTAGAGGGAGGAGTTACAATAGAAACCTTCCTGCTCAGGTGTTGTGTTCCCAAACTCCAGCTGTGTAGCTCTCTGTTTAAATGGATCCCTGCTCCAATCCCTTGCTTGGCATACACCACTGTACTCAATTCTAGCTGTTTAAAAAAGAAAAAGCAGGAGTAGGAATCTTTTTCCTTACCTTTTGAATTAATATGTGGGGGAAAAAAATTAAAAAACAACACATTGTCACCCATAATTATATCAGCCAACAAAAAAGAGACAGCAACTGGGATTCAAAAAATTAGAATCATAACATTTATATTTATATTCATTTTCTGCTATTCTAATCCTTAATAAAAGGTATCTACTAAAAAGTTGTATCAAATCTCCAACAACAATAATTCAACATGCTTTTTAATGTTGGAAACGACACAAGGAAAGCTGCTACCACGCTACTATTTAAAATTGCATTATGGGCAGGTGCACTGGCTCACGCCTATAATCGCAGCGCTTTAGGAGTCCATGGTGAAAGATTCCTGGAGGCCAGGAGTTTGAGACCAGCCTGGACAATATTGTGAGACCCCACATCTCTACAAAAATTAATGAAAAAATTATCCGGGCATGGTGGTACACACCC
Source organism: Cheracebus regulus (assembly GCA_963574635.1). Classification (NCBI taxonomy): domain Eukaryota; kingdom Metazoa; phylum Chordata; class Mammalia; order Primates; family Pitheciidae; genus Cheracebus; species Cheracebus regulus. The sequence goes on from CAUYQU010036409.1 coordinate 25,341, forward strand.
ACAGTCCTAGCTACTTGGGAGGCTAATATGGGAGGATCTCTTGAGTCCAGGAGTTTGAGGCTGAAGTGAGCCATGATTATGCCACTGCACTCCATCCTGGGTAACAGAGCAAGACTTAGTCTCTCTTAAGAAAGAAAGAGAAAGAAAAAGAAAGAAAGAAAGAAAGAATAGAAAGAAAGAAAGGTCTAAAACAAGTTGCAAAGAGATATAATTTCTCATATTTATATAATCAATTCATTTTGACAAAAATCTGCCAGTATATCTATGTGTTTGTGGTATTCCCACTGTATATGCAAGCACATACACATAACTGATGTCTGCCTCTATAACTGTGCTGTCCAGTGTGGTAGCCATTAGTCACATGTGGCTATTTAAATTGATTAAAGCTGGCTGGGCACAGTGGCTCATGCCTGTAATTCCAGCCCTTTGGGAGGCCGAGGCAGGCAGATCACCTGAGGTTGGGAGTTCGAGACCAGCCTGGCCTACATGGTAAAACCCCTTCTCTATTAAAAACACAAAAATTAGCCAGGCATGGTGGTGTGAGCTTGTAATCCCAGCTACTCAGGAGACTGAGGCAGGAGAATCACTTGAACCAGGAGGCGGAAGTTGCAGTGAGCTGAGATCACGCCACTGCAGCCTGGGTGACAGAGTGAGACTATGTCTCAAAAAAAAAAAAAAAAAGCTAAATAAAATGCGAAAGCATATTTTCCAGTCATACCAGCTACATTTCAAGAGCTCATAGCTTATGTGAGTGGCAATTATATTTGACAGTGCAGATGTAGAACATTGTTATCATTGCAGAAATTCAACTGGACTACTGGACAGCATGCTATAGTTTATATCAGTACATTGAGAAAGCACTTAAGAAGATATAGCAGATATGACCAGGTATGGTAACTCATGCCTGTAACCCAGCACTGGAAGGCCAAAGCAGGTGGACCGCTTGAGCCCAGGAGTTTGAGACCAGGCAGGATAACATGGCAAAACCCTGTCTCTACAAAAAAATACAAAAATTAGCCAGGTGTGGTGGTGCATGCCTGTGGTCCCAGCTACTTGGGAGGCTGAGGTGGGAGGATCACCTGAGCCCAGGAGGTTGAGGCTTCAATGAGCCATAATTGTGCCACTGCACTCCAGCCTGGTTGACAGAGTGAGACCCTGTCTCAGAAAAACAAAAACCAAAAAAGCAAATAAGTGATTACCTCTGGAGAAAGTAGTTCAGTTTTTATTCTGTATTCTTCATTATTTCCATGTTTATGAGCACGTACATAGTATTACAGTTTAAAATGTTTTTTATGTTTTAAAATATTTTTATTTGAAAAAATGATGGATAAGATGTCCTTTAAATGAATTTTTTAAATGTTGGCACTTGATAAGTAATTATGGTAATAACAACATAAAACTTTTTCCTAGTGTATATCTTGATTTTTTAAATGAATAATAAAGGCAGATAAATAATAACCTATTCCTGTCTCAAATTTTAAAAATAGTTGTACCTTACAAAAAAAAAAAAAGTTGTACCCAATTCAAATGACACTGATCTTCTATTGTGCCCTCTTCTCTCTCTGATGCCCCACAATGGGAAAGTTTAATCATTTTTCAGAGGATGGTTGTTTCTTAGACAGACATGGCTGTACGTATGAATGTAAATTTTGCTTAATACCAGTAGACTTGCCTAGTTAGACATACCCTTTAGTAGATTTTCAACCAATTGTCAAATAAAAATACAGTATCCCCAAAATGGAAAACAATATATTAATTTATTCCCAAGAAAACAAAACATGGAATCTCATCAAAAACAAACATCAGATACAGTAGTTTCATGACATTCCCGTGGGCTGTCCGAGATCCACCAGCCCACACTATGCTCTTCCAACATTAAAATATTTAAGACATAGGAGAGATGACCAACAACAGACATGTAAACATCTATTCCAGAAAGAGTTCTTGTTCTACATAAGAAACATCCAGTGTAAAACATTTCTTCTCAGGTGCTCTCATTTAAATAAGTTGAAAAGAGACAATTTTTAGACTTCACTACTGACCCTGGGTGCATTCCCTATCCCCGCACCTGTTTTGTTTTGAGGCAAAGTCTTGCTCTGTCTCCTGGGCTGGAGTGCAATGGGGTGATCTCAGCTCACTGCAATGTCCACCTCCTGGGTTCAGGAGATTCTCATGCCTCAGCCTCCTGAATAGCTGGGATTACAGGTAGGTGCCACCACGCCCAGCTAATTTTTATATTTTTTAGTAGAGACAGGGTTTCACCATGTTGGCCAGGCTGGTCTGGAGTTCCTGGCATCAAGTGATCCCCTCGCCTCAGCCTCCCAAAATGCTGGGATTACAAGGCATGAGCCAGCGTGCCCTGCGGAAGCCAGAGCTCTTAAAAGGGCACTAATCTCATCATGAGGATCCCACCCTTGTGACCTTATCTGAACTTCCCTTACCAAAACGCCCCATCTCAAATACCAGCACTCTAAGAGTTAAGGATCCAACATATGAATTTCTGGCGGGGACACAGCCTCATCTATAACAATGACAATGTGTGCTTGGAGCCCACTCTGGTCATCTTAGCGGGGCTGGCCTCTCTGCAAGTGACAGGTTTTCACATGTGGCCTTCGATGGTTGCCTGTGTGACCAGCCTCTCTACTCCTTAACGCTTTACCGCCCAAAACAATTCCATTTTTTTCAGTAGCAAGAAAAAAAGGTTTTACTTGAAAGTCATTCCCTTTAAATATGATTAACATTCAACAAGTACAGTTATAGAAAAAAATAAAATTGTGTTCATTAAATGTATCATCCATTGTAGTAACTGCTTTTTGTTAGAATAAATAAATATTTAGAAACTCAATGTGTTACAGGAAGAGTAAAGCAGACTGCACAGTTTTTCTGAGCTGACAGGACTTTTTCTCATTAACACTGAGACCATTCTTAAAATCTACCTTCTCTGGTATACTAAATATGGCTTTATTTCACCTTCTCTTAGTAAATCCACTTCAGGAAATGAAATCAGGACACCAGTAACAGAGTCCTAATTCTATCAGAGAAATTGTTCCCTGATGCTATTAACCTTTCTAGGCCTCAGTTACTTCATCTGCAAAATGGGAATAATTATATGAGGGCCTCACAAGACCATTGTGAAGTCTGAATGAAGTTCAGTACATAAAGGACTACCAGAATGCCTGGAACACAATAGGCCCTCGCTCTGTCTCCTCCTTTCTCTCTGCTGATTAAACTCTGATTTAACCCCTAATTTGTAATTACTGATCTCCTGGGCCTGGTATCATGCTACACAGACCTGTGCATTCCTGTATTAAAATACAATCACTCTGTAAGATTCTCCAGATGAGGCTTTCTGGTGTTGACATTAATGCCAAGATTTTTAGAGTGAAAAAGCTCTTATTTTTCCTTTTTGTCTCAGTACATGTCCTGTATATAATAGACACTCACGAAATGTTTATTGAATGCAGGCTGAATGAATGAATGGATGAATGAATGAGGGATAAATAACAAGAGATGCTCATTTACAATTGAAGGCTCTTAAAAATCGAGCCCCTCCTATCAGTACCAGGCATTGTAAAGCTACTCAGAGAATACTACGGTGCAATTAAAAGCCTCAGGGGATAGAATTTGGTCTCTATTTTGCAAGTAAGATAATACTGGAGAGGGGAGTCACAGAAGAGGAAAGTGTTCCAAACTTCAGACAGATCTATGCGATAGCACCTCTCTTGAACGCTTATCTTCATTCTTGCAAGGACTTTTCAGTGTTCTCAATGGAAAACATGACATAGGGACCAGCCTACATTTCAGCATATAAGAGAGAAATGTTCTATTCCCCGAGGTCCTTTTACTGAAGCAACAGACAGTGAATTCTGTCTTAAAGCACATCCTGTTTCTTGTTAATGACTTTACACTATATACAGAACTTTGGCCATGAGTAAACCAAAAATGCTAGTGTTGAAACTTGGAAACAAAATCAATTCTCCATTCAAGTAGCTTACATTTTCAAGGAAATTGGTGAATTACCCGGAAAGCTGTTTCAATACCTGTCTGGTTGAGCAGAGTGGTAACTGTTAATGTGTTTATAAAAGATTCCTTCTTCAAAGAAACCTAATTCTTATTTTCCTAGACAGTATTATCTACAATTCTCTTTTTCATTAAAACATTTGTATATGATGAGTATCTGGTGCAAAGATCTGATATCATTTAAATTTATCGTTGATCATAACAATAAGCTAATATAGAGGTGAACATCAAGAAACAGCAAGACTAAAACTGGCCAAAGTGCCCAGATTGCTCTACCCAGCCATCCTGTTAGCATATTTCACAGTGTCTGGGGGATTTTTTTTTTTTTTTTTTTTTTTTTAGATGGAGTTTCGGTTTTGTTGCCCAGGCTGGAGTGCAATGGTGCGATCTCAGCTCACTGTAACCGCCGCCTCCCAGGTTCAAGTGATTCTCCTGCCTCAGCCTCCCGAGTAGCTGGGATTACAGGCACCCGCTACCACGCCCGGCTAATTTTTTTGTATTGTTAGTAGAGATGGGGTTTCTCCATGTTGGTCAGGCTGGTCTCGAACTGCTGACCTCAGGTGATCCACCTGCCTCGGCCTCCCAAAGTGCTGGGATTACAGGCGTGAGCCACCACGCCCGGCCTGTCCAGTGGATAATTGTATAATTATGTAGCCAGGTCCTAAAGCTATAAATGTGGTCCTGAAACCATTAACATTAGGAAGGCAAAAGTCTCTCCGACAGGCTCCTCTTCCCAGCTGCAATTTCCCTTCAGTCAGGAATTACCATAGCTCAAAAATACCAGCTGGGTTGTATGGCAGTTTCACTCTGATTGAGGGTTCTTTCACGATGCCTCAGCTCTAGGCATTCCACAGTAAGGGGGTAGGTGTTAAGCTCAAACTTGTTAGCAAACAGGCTTGGTGAATTAACCAGCCACTTTAAGTCTCCGTTTCCATAAATACAAATACCATGTACATAGTGGCCTGCAAAAGAAAGAACAAGAAACACAGTCAAAACATGCTTGCTTTCAAAAGGGTGATGGACTTACAGAATACTAAAGTTACTCCCTGACTGAGTAACTACAACTGTGCCAATGCCACAGGATTCAAATGAAATATGACTGTGCAGTCTCAGCCCACAGGGAACTGGAACTCTAGTTAGAAGAACAACAGGTACAAATCCGTATTTGAAAAAAAATGAGAGTTAAATCATACAAGGCATATAATAATTTTCTATCATTTTAAATTTGTGTTAGTAACATTATAGGTGTTACTTTGGGCTGGATGACTCTTTGTTGTGGGGGCTGTCCTGTGTTTCGTAGGATATTTAGCAGCATGCTTGACCTCTACCCACTAGATACCAATAGCATCTTCTCCTCAACTGTGACAACCAAAAAACGTCTGTAGATATTGCCAAATGTCCTGTGGGTAAGCAAAATCACCCCATTTGAGAAACACCTGTTACTATTTTCATTATTATGTTAATTGTTGTTACTGTCAATATTAATATTAAAATTGTGTTAGTAACATTATAGGTGTTACAAGGCCATTCATGCACAGTTGTCCCCTCTTAGCTGCAGTTTTGCTGAGTTTTCAGTTACCCCAGGTCAGCCATGATCCAAAAATAAGAAGATATTTTGAGAGAGAAAGAAAGAGAGCACATAACTTTTCTTATTTTTCTTTTTTGAGACGGAGTTTTGTTCTTGTTGTCCAGGCTGGAGTGCAATGGCACAATCTTGGCTCACTGCAACCTCTGCCTCCCGGGTTCAAGCGATTCTCTTGCCTCAGCCTCCTGAGTTAGCTGGGATTACAGGCGTGCACCACCATGCCTGGCTAATTTTGTATTTTTAGTAGAGATGGGGTTTTTCCATGTTGGTCAGGCTGGTCTCAGACTCCTGACCTCAGGTGATCCACCCGCCTTGGCCTCCCAAAGTGCTGGGATTACAGGCGTGAGCCACCATGCCCAGCCAGCTTTAATTCATATAACTTTTTTATGCACATAACTTTTATTCACATAACTTTTATTACAGCATATTGTTATAATTGTTCTATTGTATAATTAATTATTATTGTTAACCTCTTACTATGCCTACTTCAAAAATTAAACTCTATCATAGATTTGTATGTACAGGGAAAAACAAAGTATATTTAGAGTTCAGTACTGTCTTGAAATGTATCCCCTGTGGATGAGGGGGGCCTACTGTATTATTAAATGAGAGTCACAGATGAGAAGTTCTATAGTGATACAGATGGGAGAGGTCTTTATGGGTTGCATTGGGTAAGTCTTTTCCCTGAGCTCTGGCCTACTGTTGTGTTGCATTGGGTAAGTCTTTTCCCTGAGCAAGTGCCTACCTTCTATCCCTGCCTAGATGTGTAATAAACCTCAGAAATGTAACATGTCAGATTTGAATTTGTTTTTTAACCTCAATAACTTTTGCAGTGGGGACTTTCTGCTGGAAGAGGGGGTTTTGTAGGGTGTAGGTTAGAAACAAGAATGGTAGGAAGTTACAACCATTTTCCAGAGATTCCTCTGTGCACACAATAGAACAGTTGTTCTTTGACCAACTTCACGGACTGAAGGGTTGGGCCTTGTATCCCGTAAGCATGGAGAGTCCTTAAAGATGTTTGAATAGAAGAATCGAATGATGAAACTGATTTTAGCAAGATTAATTTTGGAGTGTTTTGCAGGTACATTAGAAATGAAGAGGCTGCAGTAATAACAATGTAAACTGGAGAGCTCGTTCAAAGTGAATGACTGTCATGAGTGGTAAGGGAAGATATTGAAAACGCTAGTGCAGGACAGACAGAATGTCATGCATGCTAAAGAACTGGTGATTAATTCAGTGGGCTGGGAAAAAGCATCATAGAGAGCGGAAATCAGGCCGGGCGCAGTGGCTCATGCCTGTAATCCTAGCACTTTGGGAGGCTGAGGCAGGTGGATCACAAGGTCAGGCATTCAAGACCAGACTTGCTAACATGGTGAAACCCCGTCTCTACTAAAAAATACAAAAATTAGCTGGGCAAGGTAGCTGGGAGGCTGAGGTAGGAGAATTGCTTGAACTGGGACCCGGGAGGCAGAGGGTGCAGTGAGCTGAGATCGCACCTCTGCACTCCAGCCTGAGCTACAGAGCCAGACTCCATCTCAAAAAAAAAAAAAAAAAAAGAGTGGAAATCACAGGGGAAAGAAGCCAGAATTGTAGGAAGTTAAAGAAGTTAAAAGAAATGTCTTGGTGAATTGATGTAGTCTGAAGTCTGGAACGCTTTCTCCTTCTATGACCAGGCAGTGAGAACTGAACACACAGGCCTCATGCACAAGCTTAAGGAAATAGAAGTGAACAAGGAAAGAGTATTTCAGCCTGGAGAAAGCAGAGGGTTCATAGGCAACTTGATGTCTTCAGGATAGGGGCAGTAAGTACACGCTTTCAGAGAGAAGGCAAAGAGGGAGCAGAAAGGGAGGGGCTGAGAATGCGAAAGGGCAAGGGGAGAGAGGGTGCCCACAGATAGCTGAGACCATAGCTGGTGGCTTTGCTGGGGGGATAGGTGACTTTTCTTCTTGAAACAGGAGGGAACAATAAGAAGGTGTACCCACACTGCTCTAAGATGGCGGGGCGGGATGACATGACAAGGGACTCGATGATGGAATTTTGATTACATATCTTGAAAGTTATTTTTCAAGTTGAAATGGTCACTTTTGAGAATAGAAAGGCTGTTTTGGGATAACCTTGTGATATGGTTTGGCTGTGTCCCCACCCAAATCTCATCTTGAATTATCGCTCCCATAATTCCTACATGTTGTGGGAGGGATGCAGTGGGCGATAATTGAATCATAGGGGGCGCTTTCCCCCATACTGTTCTTGTCCTACTGAATAAGTCTCATGGGATCTGATGGTTTTATAAGGGGTTTCCCTTTTTGCTTGGCTCTCATCCTCTTTTGCCTGCCGCCATGTAAGATGTGCCTTTCGCCTTCTGCCCTCCCCAGCCACATGGAACTCTGAGTCCATTAAACTTCTTTTTCTTTGTAAATTGCCCAGTCTTGGGTATGTCTTTATCAGCCGTGTGAAAATCGACTAATACACCTTGGGAGCTTAAAGGTAAGCAGGAAAGCTGAAAAAGTGAACCTTAGGAAGGACACTAGGAAAATAATGAGGTAAACAAAAGGATAAGTAGGTAGCCAGGAGGTCTAGCTGAAGTTAGATGACAGGACCCAATGTTAAGCACCCAGTCTGTGCTACTTTGTTATGGCAGCCCTAGCAAACTGATACTCATGCCCACTATATGCTGGGCAATATTCTGAATGTGCCAGGACTGATAAAAACTCTTTTTCATGAAGTTCTATAGAAATGGAACTGACTTAGGATTTCTAGTTCTCTTCCATTCCGAGGGGTACCCTTCTTGCTAGTGTCACCTGTCATCCAGCATGCCAGAGCTGTGCAAACCCCGACAGCTCTCCAAGCCCCTGGGAAGACTGCCTGGAGGGGAAGCAGGGACCGGCCTGAGGGATGGGGGCCCAGCTTGCTCTGTGGTGAGAACGTGACATCACTTCTCCTCTCCACCGCTTTCCCCTCTCCACCGCTTTCCCCTCTGAACAGCTGGGCTCTCAAAAGGCACAGCAAGAGGAATAAACAAGAAGAAAGCTGACTCTACATGAAATAATAATAATAATAATAATAATTAGCCAGGTGTGGTGGCACATGCCTGTGGTCCCAGCTACCTGGGAGGCTGAGGCGGGAGTCGTGAACCCAGGATTTTGAGGCTGCAATGAGCTGTATTCATGGCACTGCACTCCAGATTGGGTGACAGAGTGAGACCCTGCCTTTAAAGAAAGAAAGCTGAAAACTGGCAGGGAGAAAATGGCATCATGATTTGAACCCATCTTTTCATCTCCCTAGGTAATTATAAGTTGGTGAATATCAGTGAGATGTTTAAATTTATTTTTGAAGGACTGTGTCTTGAAGCCTGCGGCTTCTCAAATAACTAACAGATTGGTCTAAATATAGCAGCAGTTCTCTCTCCATGAGAACCCTGAATTCCACAGCTATCTTCCTGTTAACATCAACAAGCAGTATCCTAGAAGCACGGAAGGACAGCCTCACCATGGCAGCCTCCATGTTTGTCTTCCATGTCATTCCACTTTATAGCTCTGAGATTTCCAGTCCAGGATGCATTTGGCATAGAGCCAGGAACACCTGCAATGTAGGTAAAGAAGTAGAGATGAGAACCATGAGAGAAGGGCATTGATTTCATCAATTAAGGCTCCAAGTCAGGCTTACTTTCTTTCAGTATATTACCTTTCACATTTTGCGTGGATTGGTATGTACTGATCTACCCATCTTCTGTTTCCTCTAGTTGATCTTTTGATCAGAATTTTAGTTAGCTCATAATCTAATTAGTATAACATCTCATTCAATCAGCATACAAATCAATACACTAATACAATCCTGATCCATTTACTAATACCTAATTCAGTTGTGGGTGGGGCACTGTAGGCTGGCATCTTGCTAAGCCAGGGTTTCTCAACCTCGGTGCGGTTGACACTTTGGGCTGGATGATTCTTTGTTGTGGGGGCTGTCCTGTGTCTCATAGGAATATTTAGCAGCATGCTTGCCCTCTACCCACTAGATACCAATAGCATCTTCTCTTCGATTATGACAACCAAAAAACTTCTGCAGATATTGCCAGATGTTCTGTAGGTGAGCAAAATCACCCCATTTGAGAAACACTTGCTATGTGTTTCTCACATAACCCTGTCTATGTAATTAATTTTGGATCGGTCATAGAGATTGAAGGGTCTATTTGTAGTTATACTGCAAGATTATAATAAACAAATCATTACTAGCAAAGAAGAGGCCAGACATAGGGGCTCATGCCTGTAATCCCAGCACTTTAGGAGGGCGAGGTAAGAAGATTCCTGGGCAACACAATGAAACCGTACCTCTACAAGAAATAAAAAAAATTAGCTGAGTATGGTGGCACATGTTTGTAGTTCCAGCTACTCCGGAGGACCATGTGAGCCTGGGAAGGTCTAGGCGGCAGTGAGCCGTGATTGTGCCACTGTACTCCAGCCTGGGCCACAGAGCAAGACCTTGTCTCATAATAACAAAAAATTAAAGGCCAGGTGTGGAAGCTAATGTCTGTAATCCCAGCACTTTTGGAGGCCAAGGTGGGTGGATCATGAGGTCAGGAGATGAAGACTATCCTGGCCAGCATGGTGAAACCCTGTCTCTACTAAAAAATACAAAAAATTAGCCAGGCATGGTGGCGCGTGCCTGTAGTCTCAGCTACTCAGGAGGCTGACGCAGGAGAATTGCTTGAATCCGGGCAGAGGTTGCAGTGAGCTGAGATTGTGCTACTGCACTCCAGCTGGGCAACAGAGCAAGACTCTGTCTCAAGAAAAAAAGAAAAAAGAAAGTAAGAAAAGGAAAACATGGGAATCAACAAAAATGCAACTAAAAGATAAAAACTTTGCTTAAGAGCTGCAGCATGTTTTACCAGTGAGTAATGCAATCTGAATGCAATGTTGATGTGATGGCACTATGCAAATGCTATCACCCAAATTGCAATAGTCCTCTCTTAGAAGATTCTTTTTAATTATTGATAAGATATAGTGTGGTAGGCAGAATAATGGCCTCTACCCACCCCCTCAAACACACACAGACAGAACAGACAAAGATGCCCATACCCTAATCCCTGGAACCTGAGAGTATGTTACTTTACATGGCAAAGGAGAATTAAAGTTGCTGATCAGCCGACCTTAAAATAGGGAAGTTATCCTGAATTATCTGGGTGAGCTCAGTGTAATCACAGGGGTCCTCAGCATTGGAGGAAGGAAACAGGAGAGCTGGGCAGAGTGATGCGATGTGAGAAGGCTCCACTCTGACTCTGCCTTTGGTGTGTGACGATGAGGGAAGGAGCCACCAGCCAGGAATGTGGGGGGCGTCTAGAAGCTGGAAAAGGCTAGGAAATGGATTATACCTGGAGCCTGCAGAAAGGAACCTGACCCAGCCAATGCCTGGATTTCAGCCTGGTCAGGCTTTTGTCCTACAAAATTGTAAGACAATATATTTATGTTGTTGAAGCTGCTATATTTGTGGTCATTTGTTGCAGTGCCAAGTAAAAAGCTAATACACGTGCTAATGAGAAAAAAAGACTCAAGAGCTGCGTGCAGTGGCTCCTACCTATAATCCTAGTGCTTTGGGAGGCCAAGGCGGGAGGATTGCTTGAGGCCAGGAGTTTGAAACCAACCTGGGTAACATAGTGAGACCCTATGTCTACTAAAAATTTTTTTTTAGAAATTAGCCAGGCATGGTGGCTCATGCCTGTGATCCCAGCTACTCAGGAGGTGGAGGCAGAAGGATCACTTGAGCCCAGGAGTTCGAGACTGCAGTGAACTATGATTGCACTACTGCAGTCCAGCCTGGGCAACACAGAGAGACACCATCTCCACAAAATTTTTTTAAATAGCCACATATGGTGGTACACAGTTGTGGTCCCAGCTACCAGGGAGGCTGAGGTGGGAGGATTGCTTAAGCCTAGGAACTCAAGGCTGCAGTGAGTTTGAGTACCACTGCATTCCAGCCTGGGTGACAAGAGGGGGGTCGTTCCTAAAATAAAAGAAGAAAAAAGCTACTTAATGAATGTTTTTAATAGCTTTTAATAAGGATTTAATAAGGAAAAAAATTGGATAAAACCAATATTTTAAAGAAATTTAATTGAATTAGGCTTTTAAAAATATTAATAAAAATTGGGCCTTTTCAGAAGAAAAAAGGTCTGTTCTTTTGCCCTGATGTCTTATGATAATTATATGATGATCTGATTTGTAACCAGACTTCCTTATTAAAATAAAATTTTGTTGCATCCTTTCCTGTAAACAGCATGAGTCTTAAACCCTTAAGGGCTCTCTATAAGGCAAAGGTCTTTTCTTCTTGCTACCTAAACTTAAATTTATTTAATATAAGTACTCAAGTATTCAAGAGAAACACTCTTAAGCAATATTTCTTTTATTTATTTATTTATTTATTTTTTTGAGACGGAGTCTTTCTCTGTTGCCAGGCTGGAGTGCAGTGGCACGGTCTTGGCTCACCGCAACCTCTGCCTCCCGGGTTCAAGCAGTTCTCCTGCGTCAGCCTCCCGAGTAGCTGGGATTACAGGCATGCTCCATCACGCACAGCTAATTTTTGTGTTTTTAGTAAAGATGGGGTTTTGCCATGTTGGCCAGGCTGGTCTGGAACTCCTGACCTAAGGTGATTGACCTGCCTTGGCCTCCCAAAGTGCTGGGATTATAGGTGTGAGCCACCATGCCCAGCCTATTTCTATTTCTTTAACTTGCACTTTAATACTTTAAAATTATTTTGGTGCTTGCCTATCTAAAAATAATCTTCCTTGTTTTGTATTTTTTTTTTTTTGTGAGACAGAGTTTCGCTCTTGTTGCCCAGGCCGGAGTGCAATGGCACGATCTTGGCTCACTGCAACCCCTACCTCTTGGGTTTAAGTGATTCTCCTGCCTCAGTCTCCCAATAGCTGGGATTACAGGCATGCGCCACCATGCCTGGCTAATTTTTGTCTTTTTAGTAGAGATGGTGTTTCACCATGTTGGCCATGCTGGTCTCAAACTCCTGACCTCAAGTGATCCACCCATCCAGGCCTCCCAAAGTGCTGAGATTACAGGAGTGAGCCACTGTGCCCGGCCTCCTCTACCTTCTTAGTAAGCACCAACCCATTCTGGTTTGCCCTGCCACAATGACCTGAGTGACCAGCAATCATCCATTCTCCATATCCTGCTTGGTTCAACTTGCTTAGGGAAGAGATAAAATATTCAACAAGACTTCTGGTGACAGCTCAATCTGAATACTTGGTAAGCATCACTTTGAGGAGATAATGGCAAGTTTAAGATTGAAGACCCCGAATGTCCAATGTGCCCACTGTTCAGTAAGTAATTTAATTTGGCTTGGGCTGAAAGATACATGGAGATCCCAAAGCTACCAGCCCCATCACTTGTGCCAATGTCCAACTGCTCCTTCTCTACTCCCTAAAAGCCTCTCTATTAAGCCTGTTTCCTATTCCCACCTCACCCCGAGACTGACCCCAGGCTGAGCACCCTGTTGAAGTAGACACTGGTCTAGGGATTGGGGAACTTCCGTTCTCATTCCAGCTTCGTCATGAACCAGCTGGGTATCCCTGGACATCATTTAACATCTCCTCTCAGATGAAGGAGGTAGATTAGATCGATGGCTTTTCCACCTTTTGGACTGCAGCCCACAGAAAAAAACACCTGTATACCATCATACATACACACGTATATAAAGCAAACAAAAGTTCCATAAAAGAACACTTGTGCTTATTACATGCAGTGTACTTTTTAACTGTATGTTGTTTTCTAGTCTAGTTTCATCTTAAAAATTCTGATCAAAAACTACTAAAGTGATTTCTGTATCCTCTAATGGGATATACCTAGTACTGGAAAAATACTGGACTCGATTCTATTATTATATTTGCTGTTAGGATTACTATTATTGTTGTTTGTCACGACTCTGGGAGGGTAGTTACGGGGAGTATGGGTAGGAACATATCCTTCATTCACAAGAATCCTAGCAAAGGACTATTTTTTATTACTTCTAGGATGGGGCAAAACAAATGTCAATATTATCTGAGAAAACATTTTAAACTATAAAATCCAATTCTCTCATTTGCTCTTCATAGGCTTATGTAAACAAAGCATTTGAGGCAAAGTTTATAGAGTAGCCAGGAATGTTTTGCTTGGGGCTCAGCCTTTCTTAGTCAAATAACTGTATTTGTTAAATAAATGAACATGATTCTTTGAAATGCAAGCTTTATTTATATTGACTTGACTTTCTCTTTATTATTCTTACACAGTTTGGTCCTCATTTTGGGAGACCTATCTGTGGTAACAAGTTCCAGAAACTGCTTATTATTTAAGCTCATATATATATCTTTTAATTTCTTAAGTAAACAAGGAATTTTCTTTTTAAATGTCAAATACCCAATGCTGATGAGAATATATTGAAAGAGCTTTCTCACAATTCAGTGGGGGTGCTGAAATTGGTTCAGTTGTAGAAAATCAATTTAGAAACATGTAGGAAAAGTCACCATAACTGCCCATTCCCTTTAACTCTAATATCTTTGAAATAAGCTAAGGAAATAACTTTTAAAGTGCAGAAATCTGTATGAAGATGTTCATTATGACATTACACAAAATAACAAACAGCACAGGCTTTGAAGTCAGATAGAAAAGCATTGCTACTACTAACTGTATGACTCTGAACAACTCTTGAATCTCTTTAAGACATGGTGTACTGATCTTTAAAACCTCACAGGGTTTTGGGAGGGTTAAATGAAAAAAATGTACGTGCAGTGCTTTGCAATGCCCGGCATACATAACTACTAAATGCGTGGTTGAAAATATAATCCCTTTAATAAAATCATGGGGACAATGTCTGTGGAAGAGACTGCTTTTTTACTATAATCTAAAGCAGTTTTCTCAACCTCAGCACTATTGACATTTGCGCCAGGTAATTCTTTGTTGTGGGGGCCGACCTATGTCTTTTAGGATGTTTAACAGCGTTCCCAGTCCCTTTCCACTAGATGCCAGTAGCAGGCCCCCAACCACAGATGTGACAGACCAAAATCTCTCCAGACATTGCCAAATGTCCCCTCAGGTGCAAAATCACCCCTGGTTGAGAATTATTGATCTAAAGTTAAAACAAAAACAAAAACACCAGAATATGAAATTGTATACTATTAATAAACCATGCACAAATATTTGCATGTGAAATGTGAGTGGAGGAAAAATGCCAGTGTTTTTCTTACTTATAAAACTTACTTTAATGTCAAATTGCTTTTATATTTTTTACAAAGTTGATTGATGTACATCTGAGTTTTTTGGGGGCTTCAATGATTTAGTAATTGTGCTTGTGACTAATTCTAGTAAGTCAACTGATTGACTACAAAAAAATGGAAAATTACCCAATGCCTGAGAATTGTAATGTTAAATAACTTGTAGGCTCTTATTCCGATTTCTAATTTGGATCATTTTTAGAAATTGAAGAATATATATCTCTTTCCACCCACTACTGGTTCATTGATCAATTGATCACTTAGGACTTTTTTTTTTTAATAGATGTGGCTCTCGCTATGTTTCCAGGCTGTCAAACTCCTGGACTCAAGCAGTCCTCCCACTATGGCCTCCCAAAGTGCTGGGATTATAGGCATGAGCCACCACGCCTGGCCTATTTAGGATTGTTAACACAAGAAACTTACTAAAAGACACCCTGCTTTGTTTGATGTGGATGTTTCTAGTTTTGTAGTCCCTGAGACAATGGCATAGCATTCTTAATATGACATCTTTGTGTTCACCTCTCATAACTGCCAACAAGTGAATTCACTTAAATTTTCTAGGCTCTAGTTTAGGAGTGCAGATGTGCTAACAAACTTGTTGATTTTGTTTCCGGATAATTTACTCACTTACTCAAATACTTTCTTGCATTCCTCCAAGATTCCAGAGTAGATGTTGGAGGTAAAGCCATGAATGGGATATTCTTGGGGTTTTCAGCTTAATGTATTTAGAGAATTTATGTTTATCAATATCTTCAGGCTGGGCGTGGTGACTCACGCCTGTAATCCCAACACTTTGGGAAGCCGAGGTGGGTGGATCACGAGGTCAAGAGATTGAGACCATCCTGGCCAACATGGTAAAACCCCGTCTCTACTAAAAATACAAAAATTGGTTGGGCGTGATGGCGGGTGCCTGTAGTCCCAGCTATTCAGGAAGCTGAGGCAGGAGAATCACTTGAACCCAGGAAGCGGAGGTTGCAGTGAGCCAAGATCGTACCACTGCACTTCAGCCTGGCGAAAGAGACACCGTATCAAATAATAATAATAATAATAATAATAATAATAATAACCTAAACACCTTCACGCCAGAGTCATTCTTGGACAGTCTTCTGGTGACGACTGGGCAAGGTCAGTAGAAAGTTTAGAAACATGGGCAATCCTTGGCTCAGAGAGTCCAGATTTCGTTACAATACTGACATGGTCCACTGGCCACCTGCCTACACAGCTCTGCTGTTTATCATTTTTAGCTCTTGTCAAACACTCCTCTAATTACAGCAGATTTCCTGAGGTGGTGAAGGCCTCCAGCTTCCAAAGTCCCAGACATGTAGCCTGAGAATGCTCCCTTCTTTCCTCCACTAACCTATGACATGCTTCAAAATCTTTCACCTGCATGATTAACCTGATCCACTAATTATTCCCTTCCAGCTACGACTGTTGAAATTGTGCACAGTACAGGAGTCCCCAGTGGATTTCCATCTACCAGCAGTTCTCCAAGCTGGTTGATGATAGCATTGCTCAAACATATACCTTTTGCTTTCCTTTGAGGCCACAGCCCTCACACAGGTGCTCCATATCTCTCATCAAGACTATTGTTAATTGCCTGCCAATGGGTCTCTCTGCCTGCAGTCTTTCCACTAGATGCAGTCATACCACCACATGGCTCTTCCTATAATCAGCATTGATCCCGTCACCCTTTTATTTGTGGGGGGAGGGGGGTGCAGGTTACTTTGAATGGTTGACCCGGTGTCTGATTTTTAAGCCACCTTGAGATGCCCCACAACCAGTCACCCTTCAACAAACAACAGAAAACTCAAACTTGCCCTCATCCTGGACCTCTTCTGTCACGTCTTACCAGAATTCCAACTCCTCATCTCATTTCTCTTTTTACATTTCTGCATTTGTTCCCCCTGGACCCAGCTTCATGCTTATCTCTTTGCTCAAGAGCTAGATTCTGAATTGTCTTCTCTTTCCTTTGCTTCAAACTGTCACTATCCAAGCAGACTGCCCAGCCAGCTCCTCAGAATTTTAACCCTGGCCAGATGCATCACTTCAGTTCTATAGATCACATTCTGGCCAGGAAGATGCCAAAATGCTGACCACAAACACATAAGAGCTTTTACCATCTTGCTGTCTGCTACGGTTTCAATGTATCCCCCAAAATTCTTGTGTTGGAAACTTGATCTCCAGTGCAACAGTTTTGAGAGGTGGGACCTTAAGAAGTGATCAGGTCAAGAGGGTTCTGATGTTATGAATGGATTAATGTCATGATTTTGAGTATGGGTTCGTTATTGTAGGATTGGGCTCGTTATCACAAGAACAGGTTTATTGTAAAAGCAAGCTTGACCCTCTCTTCCTTCTCTCTCTTATGTGCTCTGTTGCCCTTCAACCTTATGCCATGGGATGGGCAACACAAAGGCCCTCACCAGATGCCATGCCATGTTCTTGAACTTCCCAGCCTCCAGAATCAGGAGCCAAATACATTTCTTTTCTTTATAAATTACCCAGTCTCAGGTATTCTGTTACACAGCAGGAAACAGACTACAAACAGCAGTCTGGGAGCCCATAAGCCACATTTGATTGGGAGACCTGTTTGGTTCGACCCCTGCAGTAGCGTGGAATGGAGTCAACATGGAAAAACCAGATTTCCTACAGAAGTCTGAATTCCCATTGTCCCTTGACAATTCACTGTGGCTTTAGCATCCAGGAGCTCTCCAGCCACCCTGGCCCCATCGTGTTTCACTCACCTACATTGTCTGGCCCTGTTGACATGTAGTTTCAACATTGGGTTCCAGGCCTCATCTTTCTTTTTTTTTTTTTTTTTTTGATACGGAGTTTTGCTCTTGCCGTCCAGGCTGGAGTGCAATGGCACAATCTTGGCTCACTGCAACCTCCGCCTTCCAGGCTCAAGCAATTCTCCTGCCTCAGCCTCCTGAGTAGCTGGGATTACAGGCATGCGCCACCACACCTGGCTAATTTTGTACTTTTAGTAAAGGCAGGGTTTTGCCATGTTGGTCAGGCTGGTCTTGAACTTCCAGCCTCAGGTGATCCATGCACCTCAGCCTCCCATGGTGCTGGGATTACAGGTGTGAGCCACCATGCCTGGCCCAGGCCTCATCTTTCAACACTGTCCACACACACCCAACTGTCCTGCCACATATCTGGGAATTCCTGAATTGGCCTTTCATGTTCACATAGCTCTTTGCACCTTGGCTTATGCAATGTCTAACATAATAAAACATGCTCAAATTTGTTAGGAAGTGAAGTTACTAAAGTTAAAACCCTAAGCTAGCCTCTCTTTTTGTGTTTTTTCTGTTTATTAGAGATGAGGTCTCTGCTATGTTACCCAGGCTGGATTTGAACTTCTGGGTTCAAGGGATCATCCCACGTCAGCCACCTGAGTGGCTAGGATTACAAGCATGCACCACTGCACCTGGTAATTCCTCTTTTTATATGTATCAAGTTGGCAAAGATTTAGAAAATAATAATGCCCTATGATAAAAAAAAAGGTAGAGTAATAGAAATCTCAAGCCTGCAGGTGGTAATATAAATTGGTACAATTTTTGGAAGAGCAGTATGACATTCTGTACTGGCCAGGCTTGGTGGCTCACGCCTGTAATCTAAGCACGTTGGAGGCCAAGGCGGGCGGATCACCTGAGGTCCGGAGTTCAAGACCAGCCTGACCAACATGGTGAGACCCCCGTCTTTAAAAACAACAACAACAAAAAGACATTCTGTATTAAAAGCCTTAAAAATGTGCATATCATTTGACTCAGCACTTCAGTCTACTGGAATTTGTCCTAAGGAAGTTATTTATAAATTACTGTTTGAGGCAGAGGAGAGATTCTGAAACCTAAGCAGGTTCTCTAACCTAAGCAGGATTCAAGTGCCTGCTCTGTCAATTACTGTGAGACCATTGACAGGTTATCTAAGCACTCTGTTCCTCAGTTTCCTTTTCTGTAAATTAGGATAAAAACAGCATGTTTACCACATGAACTTATTATGAAGTATATAATATACTTAAAACATCAGTGAATGGTGCTTGGTACCTAGTAAGTTCTGCTAAAGTATCTATCATCATTATCAATTTTATTAACAAAACTATTACTAATAAGACCTTCCAAATGTCCATAAGTTAGGGCTTTTCTAAGTAAATTATATTGCATTCAAATGATAGCACACTACAAAGCTAATAAAAATTGCGACAAATTCTTCATGACATGTAAAGCCATGACATACTCTTAGGAGAGGTGAAATGGTTGGGATCTGTGTCCCTGGGCAAATCTCATGTTGAATTGTAATCCTCAGTGTCGGAGGGGGTGCCTGGGTGGGAGGTGACTGGATAGTGGGGGCAGTTTCTAATGGTTTCGCACCATCCCCCTAGTGCTGTCTCGTGATCGAATTCTTGTGAGATCTGGTTGTGTGTGTGGCATCTCCCTTACTCCTCTTCCTCCTGCTCTAGTCGTTTGAGATGCTTGCTCCCTCTCTGACTTCTGCCATGTTTGAAAGTCTCCTGAGGCCTCCCCAGATGCTAAGCAGACACCAGCATTCTGCCTCCTGTACAGCCTGTGGAACTGTAAGCCAATTGAGCCTCTTCTCTTTATAAATTACCCAGTCACAGAGGATCACCTGAGGTCAGGAGTTCGAGACCGGCCTGGCCAACATGGTGAAACCCAGTCTCTACTAAAAATACAAAAAATTAAGTGGGTGTGGTGTTGCACCCCTATAATCTCAGCTACTTGGGAGGCTAAGGCAGGAGAATTGCTTGAACTCAGAAGGCAGAGGTTGCAGTGAGCCAAGATCATGCCATTGCACTCCAGCCTGGGTGACAGAGTGAGACTCTATCTCAAAAAAAAAAGATTAAATTGATTAAATACATAACCAAGTCTCAGGTATTTCTTTATTGGAATATGAGAATGGACTAATGCATGAGGAGAGCTGGTTATAAAAACCAGTAAAAAACCGAACACCGCATGTTCTCACTCATAAGTGGGAGTTGAACAATGTGAACACATGGATACAGGGAGGGGAACATCACACACCAGGGCCTGTCAGGGGGTGGGGAGCAAGGGGAGTGATAGCATTAGAAGAAATATCTAATGTAGATGATGGGTTGATACGTGCAGCAAACCACCATGGCATGTGTATACCTGTGTAACAAACCTGCATGTTCTGCACATGTACCCCAGAACTTAAAGTATATATTTTTAAAAAACAGTAGACATGTAAAAATATGCTTTTATATAAAAAACATATACTGAACTATTATCTCTGAGTACTGAGTTTAGTGATAATTTTTATTTTAGTTTTTATAGTTTTCTGTATTTTCTTTATTTTTAAAATGTTACTTTTACGACGATTGCTGGGTAGGTAGTGATTTTAAAATTTTCTTAACCACTATTAAATTTCTTGTAATGGAAGTTAAAGGTACATTCCCAAAATTAACTAAAAAAAAATATTTTAAAAAGAGATCTCAGTAAATATCTTGCTCTATGTTTCCACTAAACAAGGATATATTTTGATTTGTTGTGGCAGAATGCAAAAAATGGTCACAAATGTGTCCCACTGCTATATGCAGGCAGCTGTTCAGTATGACTTTGCAGCTTTTCCATTAGGGGAGAGAAAATGTTTCTCCACCTCTTGGATCTAGTCTTGGCCATGTGACTTGTTTTGGCCAATGGAACATGAGCAAACATGACACGAAGGCGTCTCTGTCACCCAGGCTGGAGTGCAATCCCAACCCAGGCTGGTCTCAAAACTCCAGGGTTCAAGAGATCCACCTGCCCCTGCCTCTCAAAGTGCTGGAATTACAAGCATCAGCCAGCACACCTGGCCCAGAGATAATACGTTATAGCATTATCTGTAGTACGAAAGCACCAAGGATTGTGTCTCAGTAAGGAGAGAGTTTATTTTTCACCAAATACAGCCACTTTAAGTTTTGGAGATTTTCAAAGTACAGAAAAGTTCAAAGAAGCAGCCAGCTGTTTATTTTCCAACTCCCTCAAATTAGCTAGTGTTAGCATCTTGGCATATTTACCTTGTGAATCTTTACTTTCCTTCTCTTAAAACTAGTATTTTGTAACTTGTACCAAATAGAACAGTGGTTATTAGAATAATTTCAAGTAATACATAAAAGTACAAAGAACAAAGATCAAATTTTAAAAAGCACATTATGAAATCGAATACTTATAAGTAACAATAATTAGCATTAAGAAAGCATTATTCAAAATTAATAATAATTCCAGCACTTTGGAAGGCCGAAGTGGGCGGATCACCTGAGGTCAGGAGATCGAGACCATCCTGGCCAACATGGTGAAACCCTGTCTCTACTAAAAGTACAAAAATGAGCCGGGTGTGGTGGCGCGTGCCTGTTGTCCCAGCTACTCAGGAGGCTAAGGCAGGGGAATTGCTAGAACCCAGGAGGTGGAGTTGCAGTGAGCCGAGATCGCACCACTGCTTTCCAGCCTGGGGACAGAGCAAGACTCTGTCTCAAACAAAACAAAACAGAACAAAAAACAAAAACAAAAAAAAACTGTGTTAGCTGGGCAAGTTGGCTCAAGCCTATAATCCCAGCACTTTGAGAGGCTGAGGCAGGTGGATCACTTGAGGCCAGGAGTTCGAGACCAGCCTGGACAACATGGCGAAACCCCATCTCTACTAAAGATACAAAAATTAGCCGAGTGTGGTGGCGGGCGCCTGCAATCCCAGCTACTCAGTAGGCTGAGGCACAACAATCGCTTGAACCCAGGAGGCGGAGGTTTCAGTGAGCCGAGATTGCACCACTGCACTCCAGCCTGGGGAACAGAACGAGACTCTGTCTCAAAAAATAAATAAGTAGGCCTGGCTCAGTGGCTCATGCCTGTAATACCAGCACTTTTGGAGACCAAGGTGGGCAGATCACCTGAGGTCAGGAGTTCAAGACCTGCCTGGACAACATGGTGAAACCCTGTCTTCTCTACTAAAAATACAAAAATTAGCTGGGCATGGTGGCAGGAGCCTGTAATCCCAGCTACTCGAGGGGCTGAGGCAGGAGAAACACTTGAACCCAGGAGGCGGTGGTTGCAGTGAGCCGAGATGACACCATTGCACTCCAGCCTGGGGGACAAGAGTGAGACTTCATCTCAAAAAATAAATAAATAAAATAAAAAATAAATAAAAATTAAAATAATTAAAAAAAAAAAAAAAAGACTGTGGCTTATGCCTTCCCCTCCCCCTTTCTGCATCTGAACTGACCCGGGTGCTTCCTGCTGTGGCCCTGTGTGGTGTGCTGTGCCTCTTGTTTCTAGGGGAACTGTGAATAACATTAAAGTTTTGTTCCAATGGCAGAAACAAAAGGAAGAAAACACTATTTCATAAAACATCTTTCTGCACAAATAAACACTTCCATGTCAGCTTATGAACAATAACATAACAATTAAACAGCTTGACTAAACTGTATTGAACATAAATTGAAAACAACCTTCCTTTTTTTTTTTGTCTGAGACAGAGTCTTGCTCTGTCGCCCAGGCTGGAGTGCAATAGTGCGATCTCGACTCAATGCAACCTCCTCCGCCTCCTGGGTTCCAGCAATTCCCCTGCCTCCACCTCTGGAGTAGCTGGGATACAGGCATGCATCACCACACCCTGCTCATTTTTTTTTTTTGGTAGAGATGGGTTTCACCATGTTGGCCAGGATGGTCTCGATCCCTGACCTCGTGATCCGCCCAGCTCAGCCTCCCAAAGTTCTGGGATTACAGACATGAGCCACCGTGCCTGGTCTGAAAACAACCTTTCACAAGGGACCTGTACCATTGAGATATACGAGGTTTCCTTACATTAAATGAGGTCAGGTATCACTCATGTACACGTTTATCACTTTGATGGGTTTTTGAGTTCAAAAACTGCCTCCTTAGGACTTAAGTTATTGGATTCCAGAAATGAGAGATTCTGTTGTTTGCAGCACTTTAACATCAGATAGTAAGCTTTTTCTGCTGTCTACTTATTCATATGTGTTTGTTCACAGTTTGACTTAGGTATTTTGTGTTTCAAGTGGATTTCCTAGGTTTCACTGACTCTTTCAAATAAAAGTACAGCATTGATTTGCCTCTCACAGCAGGGTCCTCTCTCTCACTGAAATCAATAGAACACAGCAATACTCTGCACTGTTTTGTTTGCAAGCGGGAGAAAAGTTCTTAATGACTCCACTAGACAAATTTTCATCTTGTCTTGCACACAGTGCCTTCTTCACCTTCAAAACAAGGCACCAGGCTGCACCCAGCTGGATGTAAATCAAGAATTCATTTGCAACTTGTAAAACCTTCCCTCCAATTCCATGTAAGAGCAGCCAAATAAGAAATTATGCTCCCTTAAAACTCTTGCCTAATTTTAACCCCTGTTTACAACCCAAGACAGGTCAAGAGTTGTTTAAGGTCATTGGTAAATTCCTTTTGTTGCCGCATGTGCTGGGGTATATGTAGGTTGCTAAGTCTGGGAACTAAGTCCCTATCTCCTGCAAGCCTAATGTTTTATAAAGAACAGTGGGGTAGTTCTGTTTATAGTCTTATTCTTCAAATATGAAAAAAAACACCTAAATAAACTTTTTAAAAAAGCAAAAACGTGGGAGACAGAGTCTTTTGATGTGCTGGGGAAGCTCTCCCCATCCCCTGGTCACGGAGAATATGCAGAAATACAGGGAACCTAGTCCTGGCACTTCTTCCTGAAATACCCATTTAACCTGGACATTTGGATGAAAAGCCCTGGGCTTCAGTTAGAAGCTACACAGTGACCCAAAATCACACACATCTAATTCGGGATAATTGTTACTCTTGGAAGGGTCTGGGAAGGAGCCCTTGGTGGGTAAGGGGGATTTTAGGAGTGCCAGGAACATGGTTTCTTGGGCTGCTTATACAGGTAAGAGCAATGTAAAAATCCAGTGATCTGTTCAATTCTGATATGCGCAATTTTCTGTATGTAGTATTATATTTCAATAAAAAGTTTACAAAAGTTATAGAGTAGACAGAAATGTAATATTTAAATAACTTTGTAAACTAAAGCATGAGACTTCAGGGAAATGTTGACCTCTTCAGTGGCTTGCCTTCCTACCTTCTCCCCTGCCCAGGGCCAATTTAGGGACTACAGTAGTAGCAGATTTCAGTATCCAGTTTTCAGGCATTAAGGGGTTTACTTTTTTTTTAAGCCTCAGCCTCCTGAGTAGCTGGGATTACAGGTGCTGGCCACCACGCCCAGCTAAATTTTTGTATGTTTAGTAGAGACAGCGTTTCACCAGGTTGGCCCGGCTGGTCTCAAACTCCTGACCTCAGGTGATCCAGCTGCCTTGGCCTCCCAAAGTGCTGGGATTACAGGCATGAGCCACCGCGCCCAGCTGGCTTTACTTTTAAGTACTTGTATGTTTTAGAAACAGAATTATGGGCATCTTCAGATCAAAACCAATGACTAATATATTCAATTTATCAGAAAAAATTAACTAGTGAGCCATCTGCAAACCTAAACAGAGCTTCTCCTGTATGAATTCTGCTAAGAAACCATATTGGGATGTTGTGACATGCTCACCATGATACCCTTGTATGATCTGATTGGTTGATGGCAAGTTTTGTGTCAGTCACATGTTTTCAAAATAAAAGTGGGACACACTTTTGGTTGTTCTTGTTCTACCAATTAAGTTCATGGTGTTTCTACTATTTCTTCTGAATCACTGATATTGAAAAATCAAAGGTAATAAAAGCACAAATTTGATTACATAATTAAATGCTGTGCTTTCTTTTGGTTTATTACCCCAAATGAGTAATATTACTAAAAACAGCCCTACTTTAAAAAAAAACAACAACAACAGGCCCAACTGCTTCTGTTATTTATGGAGAAAACAAATAACATGGAAAGAGAAAAGCAGGGTAAAAGGAACCAATACTCAACAGTTATTAAAACTACCAGAGGGCTGGGCACAGTGACTCACACCTATAATCCCAGCACTTGGGAAGGCCAAGGTAGGTGAATCGCTTGAGTCCAGGAGTTCGAGACCTGCCCAGGCAACATGGCAAAACTCCATCTCTACAAAAATTTCGCTGGGTGTGGTGGCATGTGCCTGTAGACCCAGGTACCCAGGAGGCTGAGGTGGGAGGATTGCTTGAGCCCGGGAGGTGGAGGCTGCAATAAGCCAAGTTTGCACCACTGCACTCCAGCCTGGGCAACAGAGTGAGATTCTGTCTCACAGATAAATAAATAAAAATAAAACTGCCAGAGGATCTATAAGAGACCCTCACGATCACCTTGTCACATACAAAAGGCATTCATTTAATAGAAAAGAATAAGCAGCCGCTTTTTCAGCCCCCAGTGGCTACATACTCTATGATAAAAATACGACATTCTGGAAAAGGCAACAACAGGGATGGAGAACGGGTCAGGATTTGGCCAGGGGACGCTGGGGTTAGGGCAGACTACCAGCAGCAGCATGAGGGAGTGTTGGGGACTGATGGAACTGCTCTTGATAGTGGTGGTGGATGTGTGACTCTATGCCACTGTCAAAACACATGGAACTGCGCAAGAGAGTGAGCTGTATGTATATAAATTAAAAAATACACTGGGTGCGGTGGCTCATGCCTGTAATCTCAACACACTGGGAGGCTGAGGCGGGCAGATCATGAGGTCAAGAATCGAGACCATCCTGGCCAACATGGTAAAACCCATCTCTACTAAAAATACAAAAATTGGCTGGGCATGGTGGTGCGCACCTGTAGTCCCAGCTACTCAGGAGGATATCTTGAGCCCAGGAGGTGGAGGTTGCAGTGAGCTGAGATTGCACCACTGCACTCCAGCCTGGCAACTGAGTGAGACTCTATCTCAAAAAAAAAAAAAAAAAATGAAGCTGCTTCAAAGTCAACAACAATGTAAAACAGAATGGATCTCCTTCATGGTAAGTGTATGCATTTTTAAAGCTGTATTATATAGTACCCTATAAGACTTTTATGTGAGTAATATTAATATTTACTATCTTTTTTCATAAATTCTGAACACTTTTTAAGAATCCTGTCATTAAAACCCATATTTCAGTATTAGTATAGATACCAAAATATTCATACTGCCCCTTTGCCCAGATATCTGTGAAATTTCAGAAATAAATTATAAGAAGCACTAAATATATAAAGATTATTGCCTTGAAGAACTTAAAAACTTAAAAGTCCCATATTTTATTTTTTTTTTGAGATGGAGTCTTGCTCTGTTGCTCAAGCTGGAGATCAGTGGTGCGATCTCAGCTCACGGCAGCCTCCGCCTCCCGAGTTCAAGTGATTCTCCTGCCTCAGCCTCCTGAGCAACTGGGACTTCAGGTGCCCGCCACCGCGCCCGGCTAATTTTTGTTTTTAGTAGAAGCAGGGTTTCACCATATTGGCCAGGCTGGTCTCCAACTCCTGACCTTGTGATCCACCGGCCTCGGCTTCCCAAAGTGCTGGGATTACAGGTGTGAGCCTCTGCGCCTGGCCAAAAGTCCCGTCTTTATGGCCAAGTTCAACTGCTAAATCATGCAACACAAACAAATCATTTCATCTCCTTGCACTTGGTTTCTCTAATTTTAAACGATGAGAAAATCCCTTCCAACCCTAGCACACAATTACCCATTCTGCTTGACAAAATGGAGCCTGAGTTTCTACTTCTTTCATATCTTCCACTCAAAAAAAACTTCATCACCACAACCTTTCTCTTTCCATGCGCCAGGAGTGAAGCTATTGTTATAAGTTATTAAAGAGTTAATAACGCATGGCTCACAGCATGTGCCTTCTCCACCCTTGCCACCATGAGCTTAGCAGTTATTATCATTCCTTGGCTGAGAAAACCAAGTGAAGAATGGAAAAGCTTTGTCCAAGATCGTAAGCTATAAGAAGCCATGATGTGAGCCCCACCCTTGGAGAGAGGGGAAGCTACCCTCTTCATTCTACTACAGCTCTCAATTTCCTAGGGACCACTGGCAGACTCTGAAGGTCCATGGGCTCATGTCTCATTCATACGGCACACTCTGTCCTGCTCTTGCCTCTACTGGGATACAATGGGTGGGAGCTGACAGGGAGATGGGCAAGCTTCCCCTCAATGAAACATCCTGTTTCAGTCCGGTTCAGTGCCCGCTCATTCTAGTGGAAACAATACCACATATTTTACTGAGGCAGGAAGAGAGAAGAGTCAGGTTATTTGGGAATTCTAGGTGTTCTCTTTTTTTTGAGACGGAGTTTTGCTCTTGTTGCCTGGGCTGGAGTGCAATGGCGTGATCTTGGCTCACAGGAACCTCTCCTGACTCAGCCTCCCGAGTAGCCAGGATTACAGGCATGCAGCACCGCATCCGGCTAATTTTGTATTTTTAGTAGAGACAGGGTTTCTCTATGTTGGTCAGGATGGTCTCGAACTCCCAACCTCAGGTGATCTACCTGCCTCGGCCTCCCAAAGTGCTTGGATTACAGGGGTGAGCCACGGCGCCCAGCCAGGTGTTCTCTTTTTGAGAGTCAGTCAACATTGGCCTAGGATTTTGCTGGCTACCTGTGTTTCCCGGTATTGCAGTATATGAACTGATTCGCCTATGAACAGCGCACATGGTGCAATTGCTCACACTTACTAATGTGAGATTCTTAGTTACTCTGTTCCTCTCATTCCTCTTGCAGGATGAGTCCTGGTAGTATGGGAAGCTGACAGACAGAGGGAATTCAAGCTGCTTTTGTCTGAGTTTGAGAAAATTGTCCAGATCCTTTGTAGTAGCATTTTGGGGGATTGCATTTTTTCCTAGCCCCTTAACAAGGGGAAATTGTTCACTGTTAATTTCCCCCTTAACAAGGGCAACTGGTGGAATAAATACAACTCACAGTTATTTACACTTACTGGGCACCATGCACCATTCCAGGCACTTGATATGTATTCATACATTTCATTTGCACAATGGTAATGTTAGTATCGCCATTTACAGTAACTGAGTTTATTTCTCTATATTTCTCCACATACGGAAACTGAGAATCAGAGAGATAACATAATTAGCTTCATGTCACACACACTAGGAATCTGCAAAGCTGGATTTCAAGCCAAATGGTCTGGCTCCAGAGGGTCCCTTCCCTCCCCAACACTGAATACACTACACTAGCCTTGTCCAGCTCCAGCTCAGCGTCCCTGGGCACATCGAGAAAATACCCTTGGAAACAAGGGGAAATGTGCTATATTAAGAACAATCAGAGAGGTGAAGATATTGTGTAAGTACTTGCTACTCAGTTTCCTCCATTGGTCAGAATTTTACAGCACAAAAATCACCTGCACGCACAGCCTAGGGTGGCTGGCCTGAGATCTAAATCATGGCAGTGGTGGTGGCTGGCATCCAGATGTGGACACAGTGACCATGACAAAGAGAGAAATTCGATGCCCAGAGGCCATTGTTTCATTAATTCTACGGGACACAGTGTAATATAAATAGGAACGTCGGTGACATGGAGAGGGAGAAGGGGGAGGGATAGAGGCGATAGCAGAACTAACAATGGCTGAGCCAGGAGATACACTCCCATTGTCTGTAATTCTCACAACAATCTTAGGAAATTGCTACTGTCCTCAATTTACTGAGGAGTAACCTGAAGCCTAGGTTAAGACAGGTTAATCGCTCAAGATCTGACAGCAATTAACCTATCTTAACTTAGGCTGAGAGCAGGTAAATAAAACCTAAGTCTGGCAGCCTCTAATACTTTTGTTTTTTTTCACTACATGTTCCAGAGTTTAAGCAAAATACAGGAATCTCTTCTGAGACCACCTAGCCCAATTTCTTCATTTTATAGTTGAGGAAACAGAGGCCCAGAGAGGTTAAGTGACATGCCCAAGGTCAAACAGCTATTTAGAGACAAAGGCTAGAACTTAGAACAGAATTGTGTAGTGTGGGTATCTACTAGCCTCTCTTACACAGTACTTGAAAGCACTTAAAAAAGAAAAAGAAAACATTCACAAATGGCTCATAATCCTTACTGTCCATTTGCTTAGTATTCTATTGTTCTTTTTTTTTTTTCAGCAGTTTGCTAAATGCCCTGTTTATTCTGCAAACAAGGCTTAGAAATGTGTAGACACAATCTGTAGGTTGAAAAATCTCTGCCCCAGCGCAGTGGCTCATGCCTGTAATCCCAGCACTTTGGGAGGCTAAGGCGGGTGGATCAGGAGGTCAAGAGATCGAGACTATCCTGGCCAACATGGTGAAACCTAAAAATACAAAACTTAGCTGGGCGTGGTGGCGTGTGCCTTTAGTCCCAGCTACTCTGGAGGCTGAGGCAGGAGAATCGCTTGAACCCGAGAGGTGGAGGTTGCAGTGAGCCGCGATCACGCCACTGCACTCCAGCCTGAGTGACGGAGCAAGACTTCATCTCAAAAAAAAAAAAAAAAGAGAGAGAACTCTGTGTAGTTGTGACTTCACAACTACCGCAAAAGCAGTAATAACGGCAGCTTCTGAACACATTAACCGACCATTGTTTTGTTTAGAGAGAACACAGACAGAATGGATTCCTAATGGACTGTTTCTCTAAGAGATCATCATATTTCGCTACTCTAGTCTTTAAGAACAAATGGAGCCTTCACTTGAGCCGCCACCTTCCTACTGCTCAGGGCTTCAACAATCCCAAGTGCAAACTTGAAGCTGGTCCCAGGCCGCCGGCTCATAAGAATCCGGCCGTCCTTTTCGATGTGATTCTCAGAGTAGGTGTAATGACCTCCATTCATCATCTTGTCTTTAGCAAGCAGGTGTTTTGTAACTTTACTTCCAAAACCTATTTCATGAAGCAACAGATCAGTAGGACCTGTGCAGATGCGGCTATCAGGCCCTTGTAGTTTTCCCGCTTGTTCGGTATCTCTTTCACCACAGCAGACTCATAAATTCTGTGCACCCAGATTACCTCCTGGTAGAACCACCATGTCATCCATGCCTAGGGTCCCTCTTTTTTTGCATCTTCAAGACTGGCATCAGCACAAATGACAACATCACAGCTACATTGTACTGGATCTTTTCCAGCCAGACCTGCAACAGTGACCTTGATCCCAGCTGGCCTCATGACATCTACAGGGATGAGCATCTCCATTTCCTCTGTTCTTTTAGCCAGGATGACCAGAGCTCTCTTGGAAGCCATTTTTACGTTATATGTTTTAAAGGCTGCACCCTGCGCCTCTTCCTGCGGGCGCGGTGCCCCGGCCCATCGGGGACCACTCACCCCGCACCAGGCAGAAGGTGGACGCCAGTATTCTACCATTCTTAGCTGTGCAGTGTGAAGTGTTTAAAAAGTCGAAGTTCATGAGCTAATGTTCCAATCCTTTGCGTATTCTGGGGTCATCAACACTCATATCCTGGCTAGTGTGGTGGCTCACACCTATAATCCCGCCACTTTGGGAGGCCAAGGCAGGAGATTGCTTGAGCCCAGGAGTTCAAGACCAGCCTTGACAACACAGTGAGACCCCATCTCTAACAAAAAAACAAAACTACAACAACAAAAACCCCTCATAATCCTTGGAGCCACCCAGAGAGTCTTCTGGCCCTTTTACAAACATCTTTGAAAAGAAATGTTAGCAAGTCATAGTCACTGCTGTGAGACTGTCTCCAGACCAATTCCAGATATATTTTATGGGGTGAAAGTTGAATTAAGACAATTCCTGGGCCAGGCGCGGTGGCTCTTGCCTGTAATCCCAGCACTTTGGGAGGCCGAGGAGGGCGGATCACGAGGTCAGGAGTTCGACAGAAGCCTGGCTAACACAGTGAACCCCCTCTCTACTAAAAATACAAAAAATTAGCCGGGCGCGGTGGTATGTGCCTGTAGTTCCAGCTACTCAGGAGGTTGAGGCAGGAGAATTGCTTGACCCTGTGAGGCAGAGGTTGCAGTGAGCTGAGATTGCGCCACTAAACTCCAGCCTGGGTGACAAAGCAAGACTCTGTCTCAAAAAAAAAAAAAAAAAAAAAAAAAGACAATTCCTGGCCAGGTGTGGTGGATCACACCTATAATCCCAGCACTTTGGGAGGCTGAGGCAGGAGGATTGCCTGAGCTCAGGAGTTCGAAACCAGCCTGGGCAACATGGCAAAACCCTGTCTCTACTAAAAATACAAAAAATTAGCCTGGCGTGGTAGCGCACACCTTTAGTCCCAGCTACTTGGAAGGCTGAGGCACAAGAATTGCTTGAGCCCAGGAGGCAGAGGTTGCAGTGAGCCGAGATCATGCCACTGCACTCCAGCTTGGGCGATAGAGTGAGACTGTGTCTCAAAAAAAAAAAAAAAAAGGCAATTCCTACTTTCTAATAAATTCTCAAACACCTTGAAAACTTTCTTTAATGTCCTAAAACCAAAATTAACTGAGGCTCAGACTGGTTAAACAACTTGTTCAGTGATTAACAAGCTGTTAAATGGCGAGGCCAGGATTCAAAAGATCTGTCCTATTCCAAAGTTTGTATTCTCTCATCCACATCACCCTGCAAGGTCAGAGTCCCCATGCAAAGTAACAAGGCTTAATAACTGGGCATCTCCAATTAAATCACAGATGTGAAAAATTAACCAGAATATTGACTCTCATAAAGAAGCCTCTGTGAGAATACGCAGTAAGGAAAATACATTCAGATTTGGCTGAAGGCAAAATATCTTCTTGTCAATTCTATATTTACACATACTTTGGCCTCATTGTCTTTTTTTTTTTTTTTTTTTTTTAAATAGAGGAAGTGTAATATTCAGTCTGGAGAAGAGATGAAAGCAAGGGACCTCTAATGGCTAGAGGGATACACAGGAAACAGTGTGCTGCACTAACCAATTTCCTACTCTTAATACCATACTCCTTTCCATTTTTCCTCCAGGAACAGGAAGGCCAAGAGAATGGAAATCTTAACAAGCCGCGTTCTGCCTCTTACTTTGAATGCCTAAGAGCCTGTGCTTGTAGATTCAGCTTTGTAGCTGAAAAACAAAGAAAAAAAAAAAACTCAGTCTGGCTCAGGTAGTATATCCTAAAAGTTGAAGTTGGATGAAAATATTTTCACTTTGCAGTGAACTGTTATTATGGGATGAGGAGAAAGCCTCAGTCTGGAATATCAGAATTTTGCATCTTCTTTGAAAAGAGAAAGCTATTCATTTCTGAGAATTATAATTAGAGTTGACTCTAAGATTTGTCATAAATGTTAAGTTTTTTTGCTTTGAGTTTGCATAACAAGTTGATGATTGTTGAAACCAGCTGATGAGTGCATGAGGATTACAGTACTATTCTCTGCACTGTTGTGTGTGTTTATAAGTTTTCCTATTAGAGTTTAAAAAGTACTCCTGTGCAAGGCCAGCCAAAACCTGTATAGAATAATTGTGAAAAGGCTTTCATTTTTTTCAAGTCTTGGCTTTGTTGATTTCCAAGAAATTGTATTATGTTCTAAACAGACATCTTAAGTCCCTTCTGGAACGTGGTACAGCTTAAGAAAATAAAGCAACCAATTAAACCCAATTCCTGCTCCTTTCCTGTGATATGATTGATCTCAAAAATAGATACTGTTGACATCCTCCATGTTTTTAAGGAAACAATCTTCTAATGGATAATACACACTTCACAGTGTTATGTAAGGGGTAAGCGAAGCTTTTTGGTGGTCATAAAAATTATAACAATAACACTAATGGAAATCAAAATGATCAAGAAAAGATATCCCAGTCTGGGTGACATAATGACACCCCATCTCTATGAAAAATTTAAAATTAGTGGGGCATGGTGAGGCATGATTATAGTTCCAGCTACTAGGGAGGCTGAGGTGGGAGGATCGCTTGAGCCTGGGAAGTTGAGGCTGCAGTGAGCTGTGATGGTACCAGTGCACTCCAGCCTGGGAAACAGAGCAGAGACCCTGTCTCAAAAACAAACAAGCAAACAAACAAACACAAAAACAGATCTCCATCTGAACAAGTCACTTTGCTTAAAGTTTTCCACATTTCCTCCTATCTATCTTTGGATATATCTATGTGTTTTTATATGGTTGGTGAGTCATGGCATGGACATCCTTCTCTAGTGAGATTTAAACTGCTTTTATTCAACACCTTGAGGATCTCGTTAGTATAGGAATACTAGACCACATTTAGGTTTTTTCTTAATATATGCTCATATTAATAAGTGGATAAATACTTAACCTGTCATTTTACCCCATTTTAAAAATTTAATTCTCAAAACAGCCTTACTAAGTAGCCATCATTATCATGACTACAAAATGAAGAGTTTTAGGTTGAGGGTACACAAGGTCATAAAACTGATGGAGATAAAGCTAAAATTCATCATTGGGTTTGTCTCACTCCAAGGCCCGTAATAGTTCCCCAATACAAGTACTTTCCAAACATCAGTCATGTACACACCACTTTCGTGAAGTCTGCCATATGCGATCGACACCATAAAGCTTTTGCTTATATCAACTTGTCTTTATTTTTACTGGTGGCTGGAAATGAATAGAATCGGCATTTGCTGCAAATCTATACATGTGCCAGCCTCTGTAAAAAATGGTCCGTGTCAGCAGTTCTCAAAGTGTAGCCCCCAGATGAGAAGCCTCAGTATAACCCAGGAAATTGTTAGAAATACAGACTCTGGGGACTGCTCCAGACCTGCTGAATCAGAAACTTCAGGGTAGGGCCCAGAAATCTGTGCTTTAACACGACCTGCAGAAGATTCTGAGGCATGGTCAAGTCTAGGAACCCCTGTACTATATGTACTAGTGTATTTAATACTCATAACTTCTCTGGGAACTAAGCACTATTTATTATTGCCATCATCACAGATGAGTAAACTAAGGCTCAGCATACATTAACACCAGTGTCACCCAGTTAGCAAATATTGGGAAGACAGACTTGTACTATGTTTGTCTGTCTCCAAAGACGTTTTCCCAATATTATATGGACTCAACCAAAGAAGGACGGAAGGAGATGCTTTTGTATTGTGTAAAGAAGAAATAGGGTAGAGATATGTATTTTTGAGAGATAATTTAGATGTTGCATATATACTGACATATGTATATGTACTATTACATTGTACTATGTACAGTGACGTATACATATATTAATTATATATAACTTTGATATACATCGAATATTTTATTGTGTTTAAGAGCCATTGAAATGCAATACTTCGTTTAAAACAAAGACAAGTGTCTAGGTGCGATGGCTCACACCTGTAATCTCGGCACTTACGGGAGGCTAAGGGGAGAATCAATTGAGCCCTGGAGTTGGAGACCAGCCTGGGCAACATATTGAGATCCCATCTCTACATTTTTTTTTTCTTTTGAGACAGAGTCTTGCTCTGTCACCAGTCTGGAGTGCAGTGGTACGATCTCGGCTCACTGCAACCTCCGCCTCCCAGGTTTGAGCAATTCTCCTGCCTCAGCCTCCCGAGTAGCTGGGACTACAGGAGTGCACCACCATGCCCAGCTAATTTTTTGTATTTTTAGTAGAGATGGGGGTTTCACCATGTTGGCCAGGATGGTCTCGATCTCTTGACCTCATGATCCACCCACCTTGGCCTCCCAAAGTGCTGGGATTACAGGAGAGAGCCACTCCGCCCAGCCTACAAAAAATTTAAAAATGAGCCAGGTATAGTAATGCATGCCTGTAGTCCTTGCTACTTGGCAGCCTGAGGCAGGAAGATCACTTGAGCCCAGAAGGTTGAGGCCGCAGTGAGCTGAACTGGTGCCATTGCGCTCCAGCCTGGGTGACAGAAGGAGACCCTATCTCAAAACAAAACAAAACAAAAACAAAAACAACGGCTGTTTCTAGAAAAAATTGTCTTATACAATTGGCAAGGAATGACAGAAAGTTGAATGAGTTGGAAAAATGATCTTGCCAGTACTGAAGTAGTGGAAAGGATGTTAATAATCCTTTGCGCCAGAATTAAATTCATGTTAACTTCAGCTTAGTGGATGTTTACCAGTCATGACTGTACTTATACCTAATTGAATTTTCACTTTAAATATACTTTACACTAATATGTACTTGAATCCAATTTTTCTTGTTTTATAAAATGTTTTTCTAGAGATTAGGAATTAAGAGGTACTTAAGAGTAGCATTTCCCAATTATTTCCTTTTTCGGGGGGGGACAGAAACGTTAGGGTACAGATTCCCCAATGAAGGAAATGATCCTTCCCAAATAGTTCAGTGGAGCCAGTGGCTGGAAATATGACAAATGCTTCTACAAATGGCTATAGCATCAGCATAGCTTATCGTGTAAATACTTTATGACCTGTCTAAGGTTTCTCTACCAGGAGCTCAACATCCTATGACGTAGACTCATCCGTCTAGGTACTCAAGAGCAGGGATACACTGTAACTTAAAGCCTTCCCCTGCGATCCTACCTGAATTACTGACCTGAGAAGAACCTAGAGCCCTTCACTGAAGAGGTTAAATAAGCCAAACAGGCCCACATCACTAATACAATATTTTGAAAATCATGTTCAAATTCCTTATGCATACTTAACATTATCTGGCTATCCAAAAATATTATTTTAAAACTCTGGTTCAGTGGATATGAACCTACGGAAGTATCTGTTTTGTGGAATTTCTCCTTCAGCCAGAGTTTATCTCCATATTGAAAAGACAAATGCCAGTGTGGATTTTCCTCCGGCCCTCAAAGATAGCATTATGATAGACCCAAATGTCTTGGTGACGTTTGTTAAGACATGATTCTACCCCGTCATTCAATGTTTATAACTCTCAGTCACCGATCCAATCAGCATGAGTGAATGCATCCTTTGTGGCCCTAGAAACTGAATTCAATGTCTGGGCTGATGCACAGAGAACACAATACGTACTTTGAAAAAGACTGGGACTGATCCAGCCACGCCCAGATTTAAGGCCCTGGTAACCTTTCTGCAGAGAACACATACCTTCTAAATAGCTCAGTGTTTACAGTTGTTGAGAGCCAGAGAGATGTTTTGAGTTTCTTTCTTAACCTCTCCTATTCTTATAGTCTTGGTTTTTTCCCTAAGCCAGCAATTCAGGAGAAGTCTAGATCAAATTAAGTCAGAAGACGCCCGGTGCATGAATGTGAGTAGCCGGGGAGTGGCACTAGCAGGAGGTGGAAGTGGGTGGCAGGTGTGGAGGAAACTCACACCAGGTGCACCTGAGGCAGAAACTAAGTGGGGGCGTCCGCATGCACCGCCTGCCACAGCTTTCTCTTGGCATCAGAATCCGACTGCATCATGGACCCAGGTTGGCTGTGTGGGAGCCAGATTTTCTAAGGAAGGGCTCTATCCCATTAACATTTTAACTGGAGTAAAATGGGGCTTGCTAATTCTCTTGGGACTCTCTTATATTTACTGATATAATTGGTTGGCCTGGCCATTGTGGACTTTTACCTGCTGTTTCTCTAATCCTTACTACCAAGAATTATCCCTCACCCTAGGTGCAGGGTACACTTTTGTTCCACGCATCTTCTTGGAATTCTCCAGCATATTCCTGCTCCTCCCCAGATCCTTCCATACCCATCCAGCACCCTGCATACTGTCAGATCAAGCAGGTGCATAGTGATTCTTGCAGCATAGGAGCAGTGGTGGAGAACATAAAGACAGATGTCACTTTTCTTACACTTAAGGAGCTCAAATTCTGAGGACGTTCGGTAGAAGAGCTATTCAGCTAATAGGTGACCACAATTCAATGCTGGAAGCAGTGGCGTTAGGTCAAGGAGAACCTAGAGTTGAAACACATCTGGGAGGGCGGTGATCAGACAAGACCTCCAGAGGAAATGACTTCCAAGGTGGGCCATAAAGATGAAGAGTTAGACAGAGATGGTAGGAAGGGCATTCTTTATGAGAGGATGTCATAAAAAGCCATAAAAAAAAATAGATGAAAATTGCTGATATGTGTGGGACTAAGTAGTTGCTGGTACATAAAGTATGAGGCATCAAATAAAAAGAAATGAGGGTAGAGACAGGGGGTGGGGGTCCAGGTCTTGGAAGTCATGTCACCTGAAGAGCTTAAGCCTGGCGTTTTTTTTTTTTTTTTTTTCTGAGACAGATTCTCACTCTGTCACCCGGTCTGGAGTCCAGTGGTGCAATCATGCTCACTGCAGCCTTGACGTTTCAGGCTCAAGGGATTCTCCTTCCTCAGCCTCCTGAGTAGCTGGGACCACAGGCATGCACCATTAAGCTAATATTTAAATTTTTTGTAGGGACGAGGATCTCAGTATGTTGGCCAGGCTGGACTCGAACTCCTGGCCACAAGCAGTCCTCCTGCCTCAGCCTCCTAAAGTACTGGAATTATGGGTGTGAGCCACCTTGTCTGGACAAGCCTTAAAGGTCCCTTAAAATCCAGAGAAGCCAGAAGAGCAGGCATGATGGCTCGTGCCTGTAATCTCAGCACTTTGGGAAGCCTAGATGGGCAAATCACGAGGTCAGGAGTTCAAGACCAGCCTGGCCAAACTACTAAAAATACAAAATTTAGCCAGGTGTGGTGGCATCTGCTTGTAATCCCAGCTACTTGGGAGGCTGAGGCAGGAGAATCGCTTGAGCCTGGGAGGTGGAGGTTGCGGTGAGCCTAGATCGTGCCATTGCACTCCAGCCTGGAGGACTGAGCGAGACTCTGTCTCAAAAAAAAGAAAAAAAGTAAGGAGAAGCCATTGTAAAGCCTGGGGGATGTGTTCTACCAGTGAGAATTCTGCACATTCATTGCCGTTGGATGCTGTGGGGCAAATGTCCCTGATAACTTCATTCCAGAAAGTTCCTCAAATCTAGCATTTAAACATGCTTCAACATAATGAAGAAAGAGCTTCTTAAATATCTGCATTTGATCTATTTAAATAAAGAACACATCTTGCTGTATTTCGTTTCTCAGACAATATGGCACCTAAAATAAGGACCCTTTTTCCTTTTCTGAGTATAACCATAGTGAACTCAAAGTCCATATGTAACGTTCTCTACATGTTTAATTAGTTTTCTTGTCTGTAAACATAATAAAGTACCTCTGGAAGGATGTACAAGGAAGTATTAACAATGGTAGCTGATAGAAGGAAAATTTTAAAAATTTGAGACCTTTAAAATATATTTCCTATTGTTTTTTAAAAGCTAAGTTTAAAATGTTTTAATTTTTAATTTTTATTTATTATTTTTTTTTGAGATAGAGTCTTGCTCTGTCACCTAGGCTGGAGTGCAATGGTTCGATCTCGACTCACTGCAACTTCCACTTGTTGGGTTCAAGCGATTCTCCTGCCTCAGCCTCCCAAGTAGCTGGGACTACAGGCGCACATCACCATATCCAGTTAATTTCTGTATTTTTAGTAGATACGGGGTTTCGCCATGTTGGTCAGGCTGGTCTGAAACTACTGACCTAAGGTGATCCACCCACCCCAGCCTCCCAAAGTGCTGGGATTGTAGGCGTGAGCCACAGCTCCAGGCCAAAAAAAAAAAATTTTAAAGTGACATATTCAGGAAAATTTTTTTTTGCAAGTGGTTGAGGTGAGGGAAAATTAGCCCAATACACTCTTAAGAAAAAGTCGCTAAAACTTAATACTCAACCATTCAAATCTGCCTGATTGCTTTTCACTCCCCAGCTTCTCTGAGAATGTCAACCACGGGCCACTCCCCACTGTCACTGGCCCAGAACAAAGCCTGCTTCAGTTGTACCCTGCATACAGCACAGAAGCCTGTGAGGGATAGTGGTCCCTTGGAGAAACGACACCTGGTGACTCTCATGAGCACAGTGACCCTGACAAGCCTCACATACTTGCTGTCTACACACACACACACACACACACACACACCATACAACCACATCACACATACACACATACTACAAACATGCACACCACGCACACACTACAAACACACCGCACACTACACACACACCACACATGCTACAAACACACACACAACACACCCCACACACATACACACACCACACACACAACACACCCATACACTAAACACACACCACACACATACACACACCATATGCACACCACACACATATACCACACATACCACACCCACACCCACACACACACCACATACATACTACAAACACCACATACACACACATGCCACATCACACACAAGCATATTGTGACACCACACACATACACACACACACACCCCACATGAGCATACTGGGACACCACACGCATACACACACACACACCCCACATACATCCCACATACACTCCTTATCCCTGCTAACCTCATTTCCAGCTCTAAGTCATCAGGTGAAACTTCCTTCCACGACCCTCCTCATTTTTTTCCGAACACCTTCATCCTTTCCCTTTTTTGGGATTCTGCAGGAAATTTGCTTTAGATATACAGGAAAAAAAAGGTCATTCCTTCTTTTCCTGGTGCAAGAGAAATGGCCATTCCTTCTCTTCCTAGTGCAAGAGAAGTTTGTGTCCAAACTTCAGTCCACACAAATGGAGAGTCAGATACCAGCTTTGCCAAGAAAAGCTATGTGAACTACGTCGACATAATACTGCGCCAGTCTCTCTAAGCCTCATGTTCTTCTTCTGTACATGAGGCTATCACATATCGGGCAACAACTATACCAACAAAAAAAGATTAAATGCCATGCATGCAGTGTTTCCATGTGTTTAAAATAGGTGATTGTAAATAAAGAGTTAACACTCACACCGCTAGGATAAATGTTGGTTCACTACCCCCCCTACAAGTCTTTGTGACCTGACAGTTCAGCCGCTCTGAAAATAAACGGCTCATGGGATAGCATAATTTTCTTGTCTCCAGCCACCTTGCCCATCCTTTCTGTACCTCTCTAAGTAGATTTTCGTGACCAGCACTGTAGTTTAGCTCTTAGGAATGCTGTGTTACTGGGGACCT
The DNA here is from genome assembly GCA_963574635.1 of Cheracebus regulus. NCBI lineage: Eukaryota > Metazoa > Chordata > Mammalia > Primates > Pitheciidae > Cheracebus > Cheracebus regulus. The sequence goes on from CAUYQU010036409.1 coordinate 64,952, forward strand.
TTCCACATTAAGTCTACTTTCAGGCATCAGGTGGCTTCAAGCAGCACTCGAAGGTGTGCTAAGGATAAGGACACTAGACAGAAGAGCAGGGAGTTATTTCAAGAATGGGAGGCATAGGGCCACCCTCACACAGGACCGACACCCACAACCATGCTGGGTCGCTGTTGAAAACAAGCACATGAGGACACACAGGAAAAACGTAATGCAGGTCACAGACCACCTATGAGAAACAAAGTTTAGAAAAGAAACCCAGTCCTGAACCAAAGAGGGAGCCTGATGCTATTTTCTGCCTCAGCTGCCTGGTATACCTTGGACGCCTTCCCAAATCATCATAAACAACCTAAGACTTCACAGTATGTAAAAACAAGAGACTGCACACTGGAATTTCCAATAAAAACCTATGACTTAAAAATTGAGAATTCTCTTTGGATCATCTTTAGCTAGATTCTCTCTCCGTATGTTTCAACTCATTGTTACCCGCTCCTCCAGGGTAAAATATCAGGTTAGATTTGTAGAACTGAGAAGAGCTGAGACCTGGCTACTTGTTCCGATCTTAAACCAGAGGTATTTCAGCCAGAATGATGATGTGTGAACATCCAAAGCAGCTTCCAAGATTCTAAAACCAGTACCCCTGTAACAGCTCCACGAACTTTGAGCAGTAGGACTGCATCAAGGGGAAACGATGTCTAACATTTGTCTGAGAAACACCACCTATTTCAACCCATAAGTTCTAGAATGCTTATGTTGAAAGTCAATTTTGTGATGTTACAGCTGTGTTTGTCAAAGACTATGAAAAGTATTAATTCAAAAAACAGTTAAAATTCAGCAACTATGTAATCAAAGTTAGTTTCGCTGGGACAACTGCAACCCAGCATTTCTTAGATGACTATATCACATATACTTACAAGACAACAGAGTCAACAATACACTGTCGCTACAAGCAACCAAACTAATGGTTGTCTAAGTATTTAAATTTATTTCATAATAATTTCACATGAGTCTGTTCTCTAGGGAGAGCAGAATGTTAGCAAACTCAATCCATCAACGAGAAGAAATGAGAATGGAAACTAGTACCTACCGGAAATCCTATTGAGTGTCACCCAGAAATGCTCATCAGGACTGTAGGTATCTTTTGACCACTGTAGTAGATCAATGGCCCTTTTGTCATGGAGAACGAAATTGACAAACTCTCTGGTAAGCGCCACATAGGCAGTGCCGAAGTAGATAGTTAGCTGATGTGGAGGTGAGGTTTTCAAAATATTAGTTTTTTTCACAAACGAGCTACCTTTACCTGTATGCTCTTGGTGGACATATTTAGTTCGCTTAATTGCATGATCAGGGGGTAGCACCCCGGGGGTGATATTTTTCCCTTTAAATCCTTTCAGATGCTGAACTACCTCCCGGTTAGTTTTCAGAGGGAAGTCTTGTCCACAGGTGTTGATGACGTACTTCCAGGGAACCTCAGAGGTGACAAGATCTTTCAGACAGTTCAGGTCAGCCTGGAGCCTGGAAATTCCTGCATAAACCACAGACTCTGTCTTGGAAGCAATGAAAGCATTCTGGAAGCAACTCAGTAACTGCCTCACAGATTCCTTGAACTCAGCTGGGGCTTTCTCATCCACGTGAACACAGTAGACATTCTGGGGCATATAGATAGCCCTAAAGAGCCTTTCAAAGGTATCAAAGTCCTTATGGATGACCATGACATAGGCCAAAGGGAATGCAACCTCTTCTTCCGACAGGGGACTTGTGATGTAGTGATTCTGGGTCAGGTAATCCTTGCAAGGGATGCTTCGCGAAAGTGATGGTAATATGTTTTCCCACAAAAAGATGGGCTTTTCCTCTAAGGCGTGATTACAGGCAGTTTTCCTGAAATACCTTTCACTGGAACTGTTCAGCTTCTCGTAACTTTTTGGCGGGCTCAAATGGCTACTGTAAAATCTCACAAAAATGACCACACCGAGCAGAGTGCAAGCAAGAAAGCAGTACCTCCAAAAGTTCATTATCTTCACTTCCCTGGGGAAGGAATCTCTTCTTTTCAGGGAATGAGAAATGATCGGTGTGAGAGGTTGAATTTACTTCTCTTGCCAGTCTCAAATTTCGACAGCTTCTCCGGAGGGCTGGCTTGCTTTTCCCGAATCCTTTACTCCTCCTGTATCCTCCTCTATGGTGTCTCATCCATCCTTTTTGGATTTGCCCGGAGATGCGGTGCTTTCCTCGCGCACTTTAGGTCTGCAGTTCCCCAGGGCTGAATCCCTGCTGTTTGCAGAGACTCAGCCCAGCCCAGCCCAGCCTCCCGGAAGCCTCCTCATTTACATATGAAATGCAAGTGGTGGATCTTTGCAAATTACGTTCTGGAAAGGAATGACGGGTCCTTTTCACTCGAGCTGAGTTTCTCTTGCTTCCCCCCTCACCGTCCTCCTTCCATCAGTCTATTCCGATCTGATCTCCCTTCTCTTCTCCCGCTTTCTCCAAGCCTTCTAGGATCAGAGGCTCTATTTTTTCTGGCTAGCCCCACAACCTGCAGCAGTCCGTGGAAGCCACCGCATTTAATGATATTGGCTCCTCTGGTTTATTTCTCTTCCTGTTCTCGGCCACCTCTTTTCATTTTAGTGTTATCTCTACCTCTGGAACATACAGGCATGGATAATGAAAAATGCATGTGTGCCAGGCATGGTGGCTCGCACGTGTGGTCCCAGCTACTCAGGAGGTTGAGGTGGGAGGATTGCTTGAGCCGAGGTGGTCAAGGCTGTAGTGAGCTATGATCGCAGCACTGCACTCCAGCCTGGGCAACAGTGAGACCCTGACTCTTCAAAAAATTATTTAAAGGCTGGGAGCAGTGGCCCATGCCTGTAATCAATCTCAGCACTTTGGGAGGCTGAGGTGGGCAGATGACGAGATCAGGAGTTCAAGACCAGCCTGGCCAAGATGGTGGAACCCCAACTCTACTAAAAATACAAAAATTAGCCAGGCTTGGTGACACATGCCTGTAATCCCAGCTACTTGGGAGGCTGAGGCAGGAGAATCGCTTGAACCCAGGAGGCGGCAGTTGCGGTGAGCCAAGATCACGCCACTGCACTCCAGCCTGGACAACAGAGCAAGACTCCGTTTTTTAAAAAATATGATTTAAAAAGATACATTTGTAACATGTCTAAATAGAAGATTATCAGTGACAGAAAAGTATTTGGTGAGGTAGATTCACTTGGATTCTAATGATGTGTCAGAATATAATACACACACGCACACAGGCACACACACACGCATACAGGCACACACACACAGAGTGACTATGGGAAGAGGGAACCATCAATTACATTCTTGGGAGCAGCGGCAGGACATGAGGGCAGATGGAACCTAGGAGTGACATTTCATATGAAAGAGTTGGTGTTGTTATCATATAATGAAGCAAACACACCTAAGTTTGCACGCTGGAGAGAAATGTGATCGGTAGTGTTCCCAGGGAGCAAAAGTTGGTTCCCATTTCACAAAGAGAGCTTCAGATAACATGAACTGTTGACACAGTATTATCTACAATATGTGGAGTGACTAACCTACCGGCTCTCTTTAAAAGCCTGACAACCTCAGATTTGAGGTCATTTCAAAGAACTTAAAGGATTCTCATTCTCCTTTCAACCCAACCCCCTCTCCAACTTCCTTTTTTGAAGAAAGAAAAAAAGCATCAGGGCTGCTGCAAAATTCCTGGAAGTATCAGTCAGTATAATTCAGGGGAACCAGGAAGAGCAGGTCTGGTCGCATTACAGAGGGTTCTCAGAGTTCAGCTGCTAGCATGGCTGCCAGCCATCTCACAGCCAATGTGAAGTGCATTGGGGATTGATGTGGACGGTAAGGACACTTCCAAGGGAGAAAGTCACTGGTTCAATTAAAAGATCAACTGCAGCAGCCACGTGAGGCGTGTTAAGAGTGGGCCCCGGCCGGGCGCGGTGGCTCACGCCTGTAATCCCAGCACTTTGGGAGGCCGACGCGGATGGATCACGAGGTCAAGAGATCGAGACCATCCTGGACAACACGGTGAAACCCCGTCTCTACTACAAATACAAAAAAATTAGCCGGGCATGGTGGCACGTGCCTGTGGTCCCAGCTACTTGGGAGGCTGAGGCAGAAGAATCGCTTGAACCCAGGAGGCGGAGGTTGCAGTGAGCCGAGATTGCGCCATTGCACTCCAGCCTGGGTGACAGAGCGAGACTCCGTCTCAAAAAAAAAAAAAAAAAAAGAGTGGGCCCTGCTCCTATCTCACCCCCGCAGTCACCTAGCAATCCTACCCGCCCGGGCTTGCGGCAATTGGAACAGCTGCTCCTGTTAGGAAAACACTGGAGGCAGAATGCAGCCATTTCCCTCCCTGCTCTCTGTCCACTCCACCCCTTACCTTCCTACAGTGAACTGTAGGCATGAACGGCAACAGCGCCCTGAATGCGATGGATATTGATTTGGATATTAATTTGATGAGCTGCTAGAGAGTTGGTGAGGATCTTTGAGATCACCCATCACACCCCCTTTATGTTTACAGGTGAGGAAATTGGGGCCTTAAAAATATTCTCCCCAACATCATTCAGCTGGATAGAAGCCAGAGCCTTAATTCTACAGCTCCCTGGTCCAGGTGCTGAAGCCAGTCCGTTTGGCTAAATCCCAGTTGCTCACAGTGCCAGGGTAAAGTTACTTAACCTCTTTACACAACCAGGTCCTCCCACTGTGAAAAGATAAAGAACAGTGGCTCTTATTTCAAACGGTTGTCAAGAAGACTAAATGAGATAACTCTTTTGAGCGTTTGGCAGAAATCCGGGCACCTGGTACATTTTCCATAGCATTAGCTATGATTGTTGTTGCTGTTTCTCTTCTGAAAAACATCCAACACTTCTGATTCTGCTAATGAACTGATATTTTTATTTCTATTCTTAGTAATGGAAAAGAAAAGCATTTACCTTAAGGCTTTGAAATGGTTTGATTTATTCCCGGAGGTTAAATTCCACTCTTTCCTTGCCTATCACTGCCTCCCCTTTACCCCATGGGGAAAAAAATATATATATATTTTAATATAAAAATATATACACATATATACATATGTATGCATTTAAAAATATTTCATATGTAAATATATTTTTATATATGTACATTAAGATATATATATATTTTATGTATACATATTTAAAATACATATTACATACATATTTTAAAATATATATGAAATAAATATATACTATTTTAAAATATATACTTGTAAATACATACTATATATGAATACATATAACATATATACACATATGTATATTTCTATATACATACAAGTATATAAATATATATGTTTATATATTTATATTACATATTTATATATAAAAATAAATTTACAAACACATATATATGTATGTGTCTATATATAGTATATATATACACTACATATATACATTATAGTATATTATATATACTATATATTACATGTATTATCTAGTATATATATACACTATATATATTCCATATATATAGTATACTACATATATCTATATATACTATAGACATACACATACTTACACACACACACACACACACACAAGAAATGTGACTATATGATGGGAATAATCCAAGAACCCATTTTGTTTGATGCCTTCAAGTCTCTTCATTCTTACTAGAACCACACCCTTTTCTCTAAAACGTGTCCTTGGCAGGTCTTGTGGAGCCAGAAGGGGAAAGTTGGAGGTGGAAAAGGGAGGCAAAGGGCTTTCATTGCAGGTTTGGTGGTTTTTTCCCCTTCTCTTTGCCTCAAGCCCTGATCCTACAGTAAGGAGCTCTGATAAGCGCCAATGCAAAACAAACTCCAGAAATGTTTCATCATGGTTTAGCCAAAGCAGATTACAGATGGGGGAGTGGCAGCATGATTTATAGTTCAAAACAGCAGTATCCAAAAATAAATAAATGAATAAATACATAAATAAAACCAAACCCCAAAACCACGTACATCATTTGTCCTGACTTACTTACAGTGGTTTAGATGAACAGACTTGAGATTAGCATGTGATGGCTTCTGAGCGACTGGCCCGAGCAGTAGGTTTGTTTTGCTTGGTATCTGTGGCAACAGAATAGGCATTTTTTTCCAGCAAACAATTGGGCAGGCTAAGCTATTAACTTTCAACCAGGGCATTATTTCTGCTCTGTCCACTCTAGTTGGCTCAACAGACTGAAAACTGTCATTACGTGGTCATTCTTTATCAGTCCCACCTCTCTCTGCCCCAGGATAACCTTTATGGTCACAAACAAGAAGACAGCACAAGGACTGTGGCTAAAAACACATCATCTCAGCTCAAACATGAAAACCAAGGGCTGGGCTGCCTGGGGGGCCTTCAGAGCAGTGCTGACATTTCTCTTCCCTCACAATGACTTAGTTCTCATTAATCTTCCACGAGCTCTGCTTCTACTGCTGATGAGTTCACAAAGGCTGAGGCGGTCAGTGGAGGGGCGGGACTGGAACCCGAGTCTGATCTGCTCTCAAATCCTTGCAGTTCTTCCTCCCCCTCTACAGAATGAGTGGCTATTGAATCAAGGCAATGCTTTTCTTCATTTTAATTTTATTTTATCATTATTATTATTATTTGAGATGGAGTTTCACTCCTGTTGCCCAGGCTGGAGTGCAATGGTGTGATCTCTGCTCACAGCAACCTCCGCCTTTCCGGGTTCAAGCAATTCTCCTGCCTCAGCCTCCTGAGTAGCTGAGATCAGAGGCGAGTGTTACCACACTGGGCTAATTTTGTGTTTTTAGTAGAGATGGGATTTCTCCATGTTGATCAAGCTGGTCTCGAACTCCCAACCTCAGGTGATCCACCTGCGAGCTACTGCGCCTGGCCCCATTTTATTACTTAGTAGACCAATATCTCTAGTACTTATAAAAATCAGACAAGTTAATGTCTATGAAAGGATTTGAAAACTGTGAAGACAATAGGCCAACCTAGCTTGCTTTGACTATAAGCAGAATACAAACATTTAGTGAAACAGAAATAGAAATGGATTAATAGGTACATTATACATATATTCTGCACATTCTATTTAAAAAGGCATTTCTGAAATATGTTTATTTAATATAGTGGGTTTTTCATTGAGGCATTGTTTTTAATAGCACAGAATACAGATAGTAGATTGGGATAACAGTTTTGTAAGACTAGAGGTTAATATTCCTCTTGTGAAGAGGTAGCCTAGAAATTAATAAGAAAAGGTAAATAACGGAAGAGAAAAGAAGGCAGAGTATATGACAATCACAAAGCAGAAAAAACAAATGGCCAGTGAACACATTTTTCACACTCAAGGTCAGGGAAATTCATATTAAAACAAAAATATGCAATGCGGTGAATTCCTATTGTTTTATGTTGCCTCAGTATCCATTCTGAAGCTAAGTTGGACTTTCTCATACAGAAGCAGGGCTTAGGCAGCCCTTACTTAACACAGTTTCCAGTTCTCCACCTCTTCCCGGTTCCTCAGTGTGGTTAATCCAGACATCTGCCTTAAACAAGTGCTCAAAAGCGATGATGATCTTAACAATTAAAAAATGGATCTAAGTTAACCTCATTTTTGTATACTTATCCTTTTCAATGTTCTCTCCTCCACAAGAATGTAAGCTCCATGAAGACCAGGGCTTCATCTACTCCTTTTTTTTTTTTTCTCCAGTTTTAGACAGTCTCACTCCCTCTGTTGCCCAGGCTGGAGTACAACAGCTCAATCTCGGCTCACTGCAACCTTCACCTCCTGGATTCAAGCAATTCTCCTGCCTCAGATTCCAGAGTAGCTGAGATAATAGATGCACGCCACCATATCCAGCTAATTTTCATATTTTTAGTAGAGATGGGGTTTTACCACGTTGGCCAGGCTGGTCTCAAACTCCTCACCTGAAGTGATCCACCTGCCTCAGCCTCCCAAAGTGCTGAGATTACAGGCATGAGCCACCGTGGCGGGCTAGCTTCATTTACTCTTTACCAGTGAAAATGGTAATGCAGAATGGAGGCACCCAACAGGTATTTCTTGAATGAGATCAATCAACTACAGAAGTTAGAAAAAAGACAACAAATAAACCCACTTTTGGGTGAATCCATGAGGGATGGTCATAGTGGTGGTGGGTTAAATTAAGGAATAAGTGTTTGCAAAGCGCTAATTTTAAGGTGCACCTCCTACCACCACAAAGTTCAAAAACAATGACCTGGTGTTTGTTTTAAACACATTCAACAGGCCAGGTGTGGTGGCTCACACCTGTAATCCCAGCACTTTGGGAGGCTAAGGCAGGCAGATCACCTGAGGTCAGGAGTTCAAGACCAGCCTGGCCAACATGGTGAAATCCCATCTTTACTAAAAATACAAAAATTAACCGGCATAGTGGTGGGCGCCTGTAATCCCAGTTACTTGGGAGGCTGTGGCAGAAGAATCACTTGAACCAGGGAGGTGGAGGTTGCAGTGAGCCAAGATCGTGCCATTGCATTCCAGCTTGGGCAAAAACAATGAAACTCCGTCTCAAAAAAATAAAATGAAATAAAAAATAAGCGCATTCAACAAACCATGGAATTCAAGCACCTTAACTTGGCCTGTGAGCGCTTCTGCTCCTGGGACTCGGGGCAGACCGCTCGGTGGCCTACCAGGAAGGAGGTTTCCCTAGCATCTCGCCAGTTTCCCAGGGCGACAGATTCTGCCCACTTTGCGGCTGAGCTCCCTGAAGGTACAGAGCAGACACCTTCGGTGGCTTCTCTGTCTGTCACACCACCTGCACCCTCCCAGCCAACCTTGCTCTTCCAGGGCCTCCTGCTTTTCTCTACTTCCCTAGCAATCTCATTGGGAGAGGAAATTTCTTTCCCTTCTGGCGTTAACTGCTCAGCTGTTAACACTAAATGGCCAAGCGAAAATAACAACAATAAAACCCACAAATAAACGCTTTATCTTTGACCATATTCTGTTAAATGACCAGGAAGAGCATAGGTAACTATTTGTTTTTCTGTGCAACTTTTCTCGGATTCCGAATGTCTCATCTGAGAAAAAAAAAGATTGGAAATTCCAAGAGACACTATTTGACAATCCAGCTGCTGCCAGAGACCTATATCTAGAACATCCCATCCCCTCTATCTTCTGAACACTTTCAAATAAATGGAAACAAAAGTCTTAAAACAGAGATAGGCAGTGATTTCCTCCAACTCCTAATTTTAATAGCCCTATTAAATTCTGGGCTCATTTTCTGTTTATTCAATCCGCTCTTATACTAGCTCCTTTCCCACAGAGCCGGCCATTTGTCTGAGTTTAGACAGTATGTTAGGGCAGAGGGCTTGGATAGATCCCAAAAGCAGACATTTCTTCTGCTTTCCTAGAAATTAAATCTGGAACAAACTTGCCTCCAAGATACATCCTGTGTTTGTACCTAATTGGAGACAATTTTTGCATTTGATTCTCCCACTGGGTAATGTGGTTTTAAGTTCACATTTTATATTTAGCCATCTATCCTTTTAGATGACATCCTTAAACTCTATACTCTCTTCTCTCAAAAACGGGGAAAATTGTTATAAATGGAATAGGCCCAGTCCTGGTCCACTTTGGTTGGGGTCTTCACAGCTGATATTGTAGATTTGGTTACTACCCTTCAATGTGTTATAATCTATAGAAATGAGTGGTTTCAAGTGTCATGTTTTTCCAGGTTATTGATCAGTGCTGTTCTGTGGAACATAAATATTCTGGGCACCGAATTCTTCATCCTGACGTGGAAAGCTGAGCAGGAATGGGGTGGGAGGTGCTTAGGGTGACCAACTGTCCCAGTTTGTCCAGGGCTGAGGGGTTTCCCTGAACATGGGATTTCAGTGCTAAAACTACAGAAGTCTTTGGCAGACCAGAAAGAATTGGCCACTCTAGATAGCATCAGTCCTAACCATTCCCAGAAAGAGAATTACTACTGAAGGTACTACTGATTAGGGATATTCAATAACCAATCAGTGTGAAAGAAAAAGAAACATTCAAATCATTATCTCAGGGGGTGGGGACTGGGGAGGTGTGCAAATCATCACCAAGTCTATAGTGCAGAAAATCTCTGCGTGATCCTTCTTCACATTTCCATGAACCGCTGAGGCATGGGACAAGTGATTAACATTCATGGGATGGCTTTACAGTGAACCCAAAAGAATGCATTTAAATTATACCAACTACACAGATGTTTTCCAGTGGATATAGGAAGGTTTTAGTAATAAATAATAATGAGAGAACCTAAAGAGATAATACTTTCTACTATAGGGCTGGACGCTGTGGCTCATACCTATAATCCCAGCACCTTGGAAGGCCAAGGTGGGCAGATCACCTGAGGTCAGGAGTTTCAAGAGCAGCCTGGCCAACATGGCAAACTCCTGTCTGTACTAACAATACAAAAATTAGCCGGGCGTGGTGCCAGGCCCTTGTCATCCCAGATACTCTGGAGGCTGAGGCAGGAAAAATCGCTTGAACCCGGGAGGCAGAGGTTGCAGGAAGCCAAGATCGTGCCATTGCACTCCAGCCTGGGTAACGAGCAAGACTCCATCTCAAAAAATAATAATTTCTACTATAGCATTACTAGTTTCTAACGCACCTCCCTCTATACCACGTGTCACTTGAGAGATCTTTCTGTTTGGGGTGGGATTAATCGAAACAGATGGGATTGTAGGAATGGAATGCTCATTCTAAGCTTTATAAGAAATAGGCAATGAGTCTAGAAAATGTAAACTCATTTTAAGAAGCAGGACAATCGGCCAGCCACCTGATCTCTCTGGCTCACGATCTCCAAATTTGTGTAACTGTAGGACTGGAAGATGCCCTCTGAGGCTCCTTGCAGTTCTAAATGCTGTGATTATTTTAGATTCAGCATAGAATAAAGAGGAGGCACTTTTTATGGGAACACTGTACCTGAGAGGCTTAGTTTAGATTGGGTACTTGACAAAGAAAGTCCATAAACTGGTAGGAAAATGGACCAGAGATCAATCTAGAAGGCTTAGAAGTCGGGAGGAAACTGGTTAACTCCAGCAGACCAAAATCTTGGGAGAGGAGAAATCAGACAGGGATGTGCTCAGCCTCTCTCGGAGATGGCCCAAAACCTAGCAAGGACTTCAGGATCTTGGGGACGGTAATTTTCACATAGGACACAAGAGGGGATTTGGACTCTAAGGCAGGAGGGCCTTTTTACAGTAGGCCCCCAAAAAGCTTGAAGAAGGAGCTCAGACTTGGACCAAGTGCAGAATTACAGATTTTCTGTGAAGGAAGAATTATGTGAAGATTGGGTCTAAGGAAGGAGATGGCTAGAAAGAAAATGAACCAGGAAATGTCCAGAAGAGGGGACCGATGTCCAGAAGAGGGGACCGATGGTAGCACAAAGCTAAATCCGTCAGGATGACCTGAGCATCTCCAGCTTACTCAAGAGAGATGGAAGTTGTATCCTCTGATTGTTTCACAGTTAAGTCCTGATCTTTTAAACCTGGCTGAGGCGGAAGATATGGAAGATTAAATTTCACAAAAGTCCAGAGCTGAATGACAAAGCTTCGGAAGCACAATTCCCATCCATCCATTCTCCAGAAATGTGGTGTCACAAGGTAAATGGATTCAGGGAAAGGAGACACAAGGTAAATGGATTCAGGGAAAGCGTTCTGCCACTTATGGCTTTGTCTGAAAGCGCCTTAAGAAAGAACGCCACATCCTGGGTGCCGTGGCTCACGCCTGTAATCCTAACACTTTGGGAGGCTGAGACAGGTGGATCGCTTGAGTCCAGGAGTTCAAGACCAGCCTGGGTAACATGGCAAAACCCCATATCTACAAAAAAAAAAAAAAAAAAAATACAAAAATTGGGCCCAGCACTGTGGCTCACACCTGTAACCCTAGCACTTTGGGAGCCCGAGGCGGGCGGATCACGAGGGCAGGAGTTCAAGACCAGCCTGGCCAACATGGTGAAATCCCATCTCTACTAAAAATACAAAAATTAGCTGGGTATGGTGGCACGTTCCTGTAATCCCAGCTACTCAGGAGACTGAGGCAGAAGACTTGCTTGAACCGGGACCTGGGAGGTGGAGGTTGCAGTGAGCCGAAATTGTACCACTGCACTCCAGCTGGACTACAAAGTGAGACCCTGTCTCAGAAAAACAAAACAAAAACAAAAATTAGCTGGGCATGGTGGTGCATGGGAGGACTGCATGAGGCCGGTAAGTTGAGGCTGCTGTGAGACCTGATCAGGTCATGCCATACACTCCAGCCTGAGTGACAGAGTGCAATCTTGTCTCAAAAAAAAAAAAAAAGAAAGAAAGAAAGAAAGAAAGAAAGAAAGAAAGAATTCCACATGAGGTCAGAGGGTGAGAGAAAGACAGGTGCACAAGTAGATCTAGCATGGAAAAACTACATGGAGAAATGGTTAGTTAGAAAAGCAGTTATATTTTTGCTTAGGACACAGCTAAGACTGCACATGGTCCACTGTGTGACTTGAGGGAAAAAAATACACCAAAAATCTTAGCAGGGTCATTTGCCTCACCAAATGATGGGTTATTTCATCAAAGAAGCAGCCTTATAAAAACTCAGATCTTGGCTGGGCGTGATGGTTCATGCCTGTAATCCCAGCACTTTGGGAGGCCAAGGCAGGTGGATCATGAGGTCAGGAGTTCGAGACCAGCCTGGCCAATATGGTGAAACCCTGTCTCTACTAAAAATACAAAAATTAGCTGGGTGTGGTGGCGCAAGCCTGTAGCCCCAGCTACTCGGGAGGCTGAGGCAGGAGAATCGCTTGGATCTGGGAGGCAGAGATTGCAGTGAGCTGCGATCACGCCACTGCACTCCAGCCTGGGCAACAGAGCAAGACTCTATCTCAAAAAACAAAACAAAACAAAGGAAAAACCAACTAAACAAACAAAAACCTCAGATCTGGTCTCTGAAGCAAGAGCCTCCTCTCTTGGGCTATTCTTTTTTCTTTTCTTTTTTTTTAACTTCTTTGGTGCAGAATGGGGAACCAATTTGGCAAGCACATGGTGGTGGTTGGACCTTGGGTTGAAGAACAACCTGTCTGGAGCAGGTGCTGCCCCCAGGCTGGGCTCCGCATGAGAAGCATTCCCAAAATAAGCAAGATGCTTTGGAAAAAACGAGTGGGAGAGAATTGTCTCATTGCTGTTGCAGAGGAGCATTTAGGAAACCTCAAAAAAAAAAAAAAATTGAACATGGGCCAGGTGCAGTGGCTCACACTTGTGTTCCCAGCCACGTGGGACACTGAGGTGGGAGACTTGCTTGAGCCTAGGAGTTTGGGGCTGCAGGGAGCCAAGATCACGCACTGCACTCCACTCCAGCCTGGGAGACAGAGTGAGACCCTGTCTCTAACAAACATGGCTGAAAGCTACTGTTTGAGGTTGACCCTTCAGGATTTGGCAAAATAACCTAGGGTGTGTGTAGGGGGTGGGGAGTGCGGGTAGCAGGCAGTGATGTAGGTGGTGGTGATTTGCAGCTAACTCAGCAGCAGTGCTGAGGGTTTCCAGCATCCTAGAATTATTTCCATTTGACTCAATTCAATAAATGTTTCCTGTCAGCCCACTGAATGCTCATTATGCTGGGCTGCCAAAAATATAAACGACCTCAAAGACATGGTAGGCTAGTCAGGGTAATATGATATTCACATTAATAATGATAACGCAAAAATTCTAGAGTGACATAAAAGCATTACGAAAGGTTTATAAAGGTATAAAATTGACCGGGAGCAGTGGCTCACACTTGTAATCCCAACACTTTTGGGAGGTGGAGGCGGGTGGATTACCTGAGGTCAGAAGTTCGAGACCAGCCTGGCTAACATGGTGAAACCCCATCTCTACTAAAAATACAAAAATTAGTTGGGCGTGGTGTCGGGCACCTGTAGTCCCCGCTACTTGGCAGGCTGAAACAGGAGAATCGCTTCAAGCTGGAAGGCGGAGTTTGCAGTGAGACGAGATCATGCCACTGCACTCCAGCCTGGGTGATGGAGCAAGACAAAAAACAAAGGTATAAAATTGAGAAAAAATAAGATCAGAAAAAGATTCCTAAATAAGACACCATTGTGTGTCATTCAATGACACACCAATGACATGATGTGTCACCATTGAATGACACACCATTAAGTAAGGCTATTATTTAAATGGAGAGTTGGAGGACCATGGCCCAGACAGGGTGACATGAAGAAAAGGATCCATGGCAGGATGACAGGCAAGGTGGCTTTTCTGAAGTGTCCCTTTCAGGGAAGCCAGCAATGGGAGTTGACGGTGGGGTACCCCAGGTAATACTGAGAGGATCTCCAACAGGGAGATTCTGACATCCAACCTGCCATGTTTAGATATCTATACTGAATAATTCAATAAATTGTTGACACTCATTGAAGCTTTTGGAACTGAGAAAATGTTTTTCTTAGAGCTATGTCTTAAGAAGCAAAATATGCTAGAGTGTTAGAATGGTTTGAAGAGGGAGACTCAGGTCAGAGACACCACTTGGAGTGGGTCTGACAATAATCTGCTTGACAGGTGTGGGAGGCCAGAGGTTAGAGCAGTAATGAAGAAAACAGGAGGGTAGAACTTGCTACCCTCTTGCAGACAAAATGTACAGAATGTACTGGCTGGATCTGGGCATACCAGAAGTGGGGAGGTTGGCTGACTTGATGGCCATCATAGAGATTGTGAGTGGAAAGTTGGGTGTGTGGGGAGGAGGGAGATGTCAGCAGGTACTCATAGAAGCTTCGAGAAGAGATATCTAAAAGACAGGGAGATGTAGCAGACAGCCTGGGAGCTCACCACAGGGAAATGAATGGTGAGTACTGAGGCGGTGGTGAGGAACTGTAGATGTAAACGAGATCACGAGTGGGGAAGAACTGCGAACTGCGAGAGCCACGAAGGAAACTGAGGAAAGAACTGAGGAGGATGTTTCCTCAAAACTTAACATTTCTCAAATTCTGAATTTCACTGAGGGTAGTGGCTCCAAAAGTCAACAGATAGCTAAGTCTCATTTCAGTAGTCAGCAAGAAAGTGAAAAGAACAGAGCTCCATTTACATTCAGGTTTCTCAGAGAGAGATTATAAAATCCCTTTATAATTGGCAAAACGTGACTGCCTTTTCACCATCTTGAGGTTTAGGCTCAAAGTTTGAGGACAAAGTCAAGATTCTATGATAAATTTTGCTGGCTTCAGTCTTTGGTGATTGTCTTGCCAGCACTTTTAACCCTCTCCGCCTCTCTTAGTAACAACTTCTAGAAAAGATCAATTCTATACATTGCATTGTGGACAGGAGACAGAGCACTGGATTAGAAGTAAGAAGAGATGAATTTGTGCCCTGGCTGTGGCAATTATTAGCTGTTCAATACATCTAAGAAATATGTACAGTAGCTATACATCCTACACAGAAGTGAGGTTACAGAGTCAATGAGTAAAGGGAGAAAAGTCTAACAGTTAAAATTCTTCTAGAGACATCCCTTAAGAGTGCACCACATTCCAACAGGGTCAGTCTTCCCTTTAATCTTTTTTTCTTTTTCTTTGAGACAGGGTCTTGCACTGCTGCCAAGGCTGGAGTGCAGTGGCATCATCATAGCTCACTGCAGCCTTCACCTCTGGGGCTCAAGTCACCCTTCCACTTCAGCCTCCCAAGTAGCTGGGACCACAGGCACATGCCACCACGCCCAGCTGTTTTTGTATTTTTTGTAGGGATGAGTCACTGTGTTGCCCAGGCTGATCTCCAACTCCTGGGCTCAAGTGATCCTCCCACCTCAGCCTCCTGAGTAGCTGGGGATGCAGGTGTGTGTCACCAGACTCGGCTAATTTCGTTTTACTATTTTAGTTTTTGCTGAGATGTGGTCTCACTATGTTGCCCAGGTTTATCTTGAACTCGTGGGCTCAAGTGATCCTTCCACCTTGGTCTCCCAAAGTGTTGGGATTATAGGCATGCGTCTAACCTTCTTTTTAATCTTGGTTCAGATGGCTGCTTTTTCTAAGGAGCAGTAGGTGAAAAAGTTGGTTTGAGCTGAGGAGCTATGTTATCAGATAGACATAGATAGTCCATTAACATTAGTAAGCCCTGGGAAGCAAACTCTATCAAGAGAATGAGCAGAACTTTTGGCTCATTCTGGACTCTACTCATTGGGTGAAATGAAAGGCAGCGTAGCATGGCCAACATCATCTAAACCCATATAAAATGTGTACACGCGCATGCGTACATGTGTACGTGCATATAGTTCAGTTTGTGTAGGTTAAACAGATATAAGTTGGGACTCCATCATCTTGAACACTGCTCATGTGCCAGGGGTAGGCTAGGTGTAAACAGAAATAGGCATGTACAGCTGCTGCTGTTGAAGCCTAGTCTAAAAGTTCACTAGGAATATAAAACACAGCACCGCAAAACTGATATAGATGGACGCAGTGGCTCACGCCTATAATCCCAATGTTTTGGGAGGCCAAGGCAGGAGGATCACCTGAGGCCAGGAGTTCAAAGCCAGCCTGGGCACCACAGTGAGATTCTATAGTTCAAGACCAGCCTTGCCAAGATGGTGAAACCCTGTCTCTACTAAAAATACAAAAATTAGCTGGGCACAATGGCAGGCTCCTGTAATCCCAGCTACTCTGGAGGCTGAGGCAGGAGAATTGCTTGAACCCGGGCGGCAGAGGTTATGGTGAGCCGAGATCACACCACTGCACTCCAGCCTGGGCAATAGAGTGAGATTCCATCTAAAAAATAAAAAGAAAAAAAAAAAGAATTTTACAGAGTGTGACTCTAAGCTGAATCTTAAAAAAAGAAGCACATGTTAGTCAGATGCAAGAGAGGGAGGAAGAGCATCCGGGAGCCTCCTGGAAGAGGGACAGCTGCGTCAGGGCAAGAAGGCTGGAAGTGGCAGCAAGTTATCTGGGGAAGGGCGCAGCTAGAGACGTCACTGGCAAGGCCAAAGGGGCCAGATCGTGAGGAGCTCCCTGTGTTTGGCGAAGGTGCTGGGATGCTACCATATACCCTAGGGGAAGGGAATCCGTAGACTGTTTCTAAGGAGAGGGCTGTGTCACATGATCCCACTGGGTGCATGTTACAAAGGTCATCCTGTCACTGTGGAGGATGGATTAAAGCATGGGCCAGGGAAACTAGTTAGGAAGAAATTATACTACTTTAAGAGAAAGAAGAGGGGTAGATGACGGCGCCAGAAGTGGAAAGTGTCACGGGGGGTGATGACTATCTTGGCCAGTAGTGTGGGAGTAAAAGAAGTTACCAAGACAGCTGTAGGTAGAGAAAGGTAGTTTTATTCAAGAAAGTAAGAAGCTACATTGCAAGAAGGCAACAGGCAGGCCAGCAGGCGCTGACTGCAAAGAAACAAAGGCTTGCTGGAGATGTTATAGGATAGCGTTCATGCTGAAGAGAGCTTTGTGCGGCCCCAATGGCACCAAGGTTGCAGGGAGTGAACCTGCAGCTGTCTAGAGATAGCTGGGTGTGGGAAAACTGTGAATTATTTGCTCAGGAGGCTATGTCCTGGACCCTGAAGAAAGCTGGACTTGCAGCTTATCTGCTTTCCCTTAGTCCCACCAGCTTGATTCCTTTTTCCTAATTAGGACTCCACAGAAAACAGGCCCGTGGCAAGATCCAGTTTGCTGAGTGTTTACTCTGTGCCCAGCACTCGCCCACAAGCAGGGAGCTGTCAGATCTGCTGTCCTCTGGCCTCCTGCAAGGGCCTGTGCGGTTCAAGCACTGCCTGCCTCATGCCAGGTCCAGCTCCCATCCTCATTTGCTCGGCCACAGCCACATGGGCTGCTTTTCTGGCTCTGCAGACACCAGGCTCACCCAGTCCCTCTGCCTGGGACCTCTCACAAGTGCGTGGCTGGCTCACTCTCATTCTGGGAGGCAGTTCATGTGCTACCATTGCCAAGAAGCCTTCCTGTCCCATTTCATCTGCAGTAGGTTGCTCCCTGTATATCTCCCTCACAGCACTTCTCATCTTCTCTAATGAGCCGGCTTCTCTCTCTCTGCTATGTATTGGTGTCTTTCCCTTCTAAAATGTATCCTTCATGAGGTAGGGGCCTTATGTGTCTCATTCAGTACTATTCCTCAGTACCCAGCCAAGTGTCTGGATGCTCCATAAATATTTATTAAATGTATATCCATTTTATAGATGAAAATACAACAATAACTAACTCATTTACACCTTGCATATTTGATATCTATTATTTTCCCCATTTTACAGATGAAGTCACTGGGACACAAAAGTTAAGTACTTTGTCCAGGGTCACACAACTCATAAGGGACAGAGCCGGGATTCACATTCAGGCCGTCTGGCTGTAGGGTCCAGGCTTCTGCCATCTGTGCCATATTACAATGCAAAGATTAAGACTGACAGACGTCAGGGGGTACATGGCTAGTGATGGAGGAGCCAGGAGTCCGACCCTGTTCTATCTGACTCTGGAGACTGAGCCCTTGATGCCTACACTCCAGGAAGAGCCAGATCAGCCGGGATGAGGGTAGGGAGAGCTAAGGGAGAGAGAGAACCCAGCCCGCAGGTCTGAGCTAACAGAACAGTGTTGAATTCAGGGACTTGAAAACGGAAGAGGCTGAGTTTAGTTGAGAGCATGTAGAATTCGAGGGGCCCCCCGCACACATTCTCTACTCTGCTTCCTGCTTTCAGAACAGTGCACATTACTCGGCCCCTCGAATCCCATCTTCATATTTGCAAAATGTCGATTTAAGTACCTACTGGATGGGATTCCTGTGAAGAGTCAACTGAGATACTCTAAACCCATAGGTACATGTTCAGTAAACATTAATTGCCTTCATCTTTCCTGCTCCTCTGCTCATGCGAAAAAGCCAAAATCTCCAGGAAAATGGGCTGAATATCAGAATGAAAGAGAAAGTTTCAAAGCGGGTCTAATTATAAAACCATTCTGCAAGCTGAATAAGACTTAGAATTAGCTAAGTTTCATCTTCAGAACGCTTGCAATAATGCAATCATTAAATGAAGAATTCATTACACTGGGTTCAATTTAAAATAAGCGGATAACATGTGTTACCTCCTTTCCTTGGATGTTTCTTTTTATTCTGATTTCTTGTTAGGCATACACAATATTTGTCT
Organism: Cheracebus regulus; assembly: GCA_963574635.1. Classification (NCBI taxonomy): domain Eukaryota; kingdom Metazoa; phylum Chordata; class Mammalia; order Primates; family Pitheciidae; genus Cheracebus; species Cheracebus regulus. The sequence continues at coordinate 84,005 of CAUYQU010036409.1, forward strand.
TTGGACAAGTCACATATTTTCTTTCTTTTTTTTTTTGAAACGGAGTCTCACTCTGTCGCCCAGGCTGGAGTGCAGTGGTGTGATCCCGGCTTGATTGGGAGCTCCCTTGTGCATCTCGGATACATGACCCAGTAACTTCTAGTGCTTGTTTAAGCTCCTTTGAGTTGAGTTTCTGACATTTGCAACCGAAAGAGTCCTAACTCCCTCCCAAAGAATGTGCACATATAAATAAAAGTCACAGTTAAAAAAGAAAAATAAATCAAAGTAGGAAACATGATATTTTTAGAATTAAAAATGAGGAAATGGGATCATGTGGTCCCTTCTGAGGTCAAGAGAATTTGACAAAGGGGCTCTGAAAAAAAAATAAAAACGTATACAAAATGGAAAAAGGAAAAGAGACAAATGAAAACATTCTTATGGAAGGAAAACATCATGGCATGAGAAAGGTCAGGGTAATGAATGAGTGAAGATTCAAAAAAAACACACTTAGTGCAGCAAGGGAAAAAGAGTAGCTGAAGCCAAACAGGCGGGTAGCTCTCTTCCTTAGAGACGAAGCCGCCCTGAAGTGTAAGAAGACAATCTGGCTACGGTAATGACTGGGAAGAAGCTAGCCCAGCGGCCACTGGGGTAGATGATCAACAATTCCACAGAGCATAAAGCAAAAATCTAAATGGCTTCAGGTGCTCTGTCTTGAGGAAAGCAGGCAGATAAAAATGCTGGAAAAATAGCCAAAAGAGCTAAAGCACATGGGCATTTCTTAAAGTGACTCATAGCAATCATTACAAAGATCTGAGACGTTAGAAAATATAAAGGCACCCCGGAAGTCAGGGAAGTTACTGCTGTCACAGCATGATGCTCTGTAGTATGGGTCAGAGAAAACTGTGATCCTGGAGAATTTCCTTTGAGAATGTGGCCAGGAGTGAGGGGGCTAGACCCCCCATCTGTGCACAAGCCACACAGAACAGAAGGACAACCACTCTACCTGGTTCCCCTGAAGAGGAGTGTGAGACCGGGGTCCCCAAGGACCTCTTTCTGATCCATTCTATCACCATTTCTAACAGTGTGAAAAGAGCCTAATGGCTGAAAACCAAGAGAGAAGTCACTCTGTAGAAAGGCACCATGACAATAAAAAAAGGCAGCATGAAGCTATGTGATTTAGTGCTACTTCTATGAATATCCTTTCTATTCAGTTTCGCCAGTTCTAGGATACTAATCATTTTCTTGGTCACATTGCTCTTGGGGGTGCTTTGGGAAACTTGAAATGTCTGCACAGGGTCTTGACAACACATTTTAATTTAAGGTGTTTAGGAGAGAGAGAGGCGGTCACTTTGAGGGAAGAAATGCACACCACCACCTGCACTTGCACACTTGCAAAAAGATGTTTACACTGTATGGACAGAAGAATTTTACCCCTTAAAACCTGACATTGGAAACAGAAGAGCTCCGCCGGGTGCAGTGGCTGGTGACTATAATCCCAGCACTTGGGGAGGCCGAGGAGAGCGGATCACATGAGCTCAAGAGTTCCAGACTACCCTGGGCAACATGGTGTAACCTCGTCTCTCCTAAAATACGAAACATTAGCTGGGTGTGGTGGCGGGGGCCTGTAATCTAAGCTACTTGGGAAGCTGAGAATCACTTGAGCCTGGGAGTTGGAGGTTGCAGTGAGCCAAGATCGCCATTGCACTCCATCCTGGGCTACAGAGTGGGACTGTCTCAAAGAAAAAGTAAATAGAAGAGCGGATATTGACTGAAGGCTGTGTAGTTGTATAAGAACTAGATTCATGAGCCAAATCTTAAATCACAAAAAATGCTCAAGTGTAAAACCATGGCAGTTACTCGAGCGTGGGATTGGATTTTACATTGCCTTTGAAGGTAGAGAGAGGCACCGCTAGGGCTAGGACATTTGAAGATTTGTTTGCTGTAATTCACTTGTAATTTAGGAAGGCCCTATCTAGAAGCAGGATATCCTTTCTCCCTGAACCAGGATGTTGCCCAGAGTCAAGAAAGGAAGGAGCCAAAGCCCCAGGACATGCCACATTATCCTGAAAGGTATTCTTTGCAGAATCAGACAGGGCAGAGTACTGACATGGGTCGCACTGGCCTTCCTCTCCAGGCAGTTGCTCTCTGGAGGAGCTCTTGCCTCCAATTCCTGCAAGGGAAATGGGATGCACTTGCCAAAGCTGAAGGGCATACATGGTACAGGCTCACCAGCACTTCCGCCTTTCTCTCTACAGATTCCTGGTAGCAGCATAGGAGGTCTTTATGCGGTTCTAGGCATTGTATCTTTTGCAAAGAAAGGTATGCATATATGAAAGGGGTCTTTCTACTTGGGTTCCCCATTTTGTAGCTGGGGAGATTTGAGGTCCCATGAGGTTTTGTGATTTACATAGGGTCACACTGTTGCTGTGAGAAGGTAGAAGCTGGTATGCCATGGCACAAACCTACAGCAAAGAGGGTGTTCCCTCCTATACCCATCTAGATACCATTCTCACCTATACCCATCCAGATGCCATTCTCTCCTATACCCATCCAGATGCCATTCTCTCCTATACCCATCTAGATACCATTCTCTCCTGTACCCATCTAGATACCATTCTCTCCTATACCCATCTAGATACGATTCTCTCCTGTACCCACCTAGATACCATTCTCTCCTATATCCTTCTAGATACTATTCTCTCATATACCCATCCAGATGCCATTCTCTCCTATACCCATCCAGATACCATTCTCTCGTATACCCATCCAGATGCCATTCTCTCCTATACCCATCCAGATACCATTCTCTCGTATACCCATCCAGATGCCATTCTCTCCTATATCTATCCAGATGCCATTCTCTCCTATACCCATCTAGATACCATTCTCTCCTATACCCATCCAGATGCCATTCTCTCCTATATCTAACCAGATATCATTCTTTTGGTCTCCCAAGAGATCAGAAAGGGGGTAAGGAAAAAAGGGGAATTCTTTTTCCCTTGATTTTCTTATATTATTTGACACTGATAAAACTGACCAGGCTTCTGGCAAAGTAACCACAGACGTTTACATCTAATAGAAACCAAACCCATGTTTTTCTTAAACAAAAAAGCAACAATTGAGACTTTTGCTAACTTACGAAATGCCTTCATCTCAGCACAATACTTAAGGAGCCACTTGACTGGTACCCAACTTTTATGAATTTTAAGGAAAGAATGAAAATAGAAAGGAAATAATATTTAAATATGAAAACAGCTCTAAGTACCCAGTGCTCCTCAGTGATATGTGAATGGTAGAAAAAACAGATCACAGGTGAAAAGAGGATGAACCCAGGGAGAGGCAGATGAGGAAAGAGTGTGCGCAGCATACGAGTGAGCCCCATTCACCAGGCAGGCCACTCTGGGACTCAGACACCGGGCACGGTATTTTCCAGAGAATGCTGGCGTGTTTATCACCCAGCAGGCCCTGCCCTGCAGCCTGAGAGCACCTACCAGCCTTTCCAACTTGGCAGCCCCTCAACAGCCAGAACAATGATTGCTTTTCTCTTGCTATAATAATGCTGTCTAGTTCATCAGAGATCTATTTTGTATTTTTCATTGAGTCCAAAGCATGCTGTTTCCTTCAGAAGGAATCCTATCATGTTGTATACACTTTAAAAAAAACAATCAGTCTGGTAAATTAGTAAAGATAGGAAAATTTTGATGGGAAAGCGAGGAGTTTCCCCTAAAATCTCATTATTTTATCCAAAATAAAATGTGTTTTTAAAAATCCTACACGTACAATACAGCACATGCATGAGTCCAAGTATTTCTCAGCTTAACAATGTCTTAGGGAGGTAGCTCTGGTGCCATAAGAAAGCCTCATGCTTTACCCCTCATTCATTCACTCACTCATTTATTCATCTAATATATACTTGAGCATTTACTATCTGTTCTAAGCACTGAGGAACAGTTAATGAAATAGAAAATAACCCTGGTTCCATGGAACAAGTGCAGAGAAGACCAAGAATAAACCCATGCAAATAGGCAAACATCCTAATTCCACATGTCAATAAACTCTTTGAAGGAAAAACAGACTGGTGTGCTGGCCAATGAGGGGGCATATCAGAGCTGCTGATACCTGAGAGCTGAGATCTGGCTGAAGAGACCAAGCCTGCGGAGACCTGGAGTAGGCAGGAGGGTGGCCCAGGCAAAGATCCTGGGGTAAGAGCAAGCTTGACAAATTTAGGAGAAAGAAAGAACACCAGTGTGGACTGAGACCCATAATAGCTATTGTGGTAAAGATATAATAAGATGATGTGTGCTAAAAAACTTGATGGACCACAAAGTGGTACCATGGAAAGGTATTATTTAATACTGCTAGAACATGTGAATGATCACATAAAGAGCATCATTCTGGGTCAGGCATGGTGGCTCATGCCTATAATCCCAGCACTTTGGGAGGCCAAGGTGGGGAGGATAGCTTGAGCCATGGAGTAGGAGACCAGCCTGGGCAATATGGTGAGACCTTGTCTCCACAAAAAAAATTTTTTAAATTAGCCCAGCATGGTGGTGTGCACCTGTAGTCCTGGCTACTCAGGAGGCCGAGGTGGGAGGATTACTTGAGCCCAGGAGGTCCAGGCTTCAGTGAGTCGTGATGGTGCCACTATACTCCAGCCTAGGCCACAGAGTGAGACCCTGTCTCAAAAAAAAAAAAAAAAAAAAAAAAAAAATCATTCTGCATTTAGAAAGGACTATCTATATATACCCCAGTTTTTATCTTCTACTTCCTAATAAAAAGTGGCTGGTTATTCCAAAGCCCTTTCAAATATGACACATTTCTTTTGCATGAAATTCGGAATTGTACATACCTGGAATCCTATTGAGTGTCACCCAGAAATGCTCATCAGGACTGAAAGTGTCCTTGGACCACTGGAGCAAATCAACAGCCCGTGGGTCATGCAGAACAAAGTAGGCAAACTCTCTTGATAGAGCCACATAGGCAGAGCCAAAGTAAATCGTGAGGTTATGGGGGGGAGGCGGTTTCAATGCTCTGGTTCTTATCACATAGGAAAGCTCTTTGCCCAGATGCTCTTGGTGGACATATTTAGTCCGTCCAATTGCATGAGCCGGGGGCAGCACTCCTGGGGTGATATTTTTCCCTTTAAATCCTTTCAGATACTGAACTATTTCCTTGTTGGTTTTCAGGGGGAAGTCTTGCCCACAGGTGTTGATAACGTACTTCCAGGAGACCTCCAAGGCAGAAAGATCTTTGATGCAGTTCAGGTCCGCCTGGAGCCTGGAGATCCCACCATACACAACTGGTTCCATCTTGGAAGCCAGAAAAGCATTTGGGAAGCAGCTCAATAGTTGCTCTACCGCTTCTTTAAATTCAGTTGCTGCTTTTTCATCCACATGGATACAGTAGATATTTTGGGGCATGTAAATAGCCCTGAAGAGCCTTGCAAAGGTGTCGAAGTGATGATGGATGACCATTATATATGCCAAGGGAAATTCAGCCTCTTCCTTCGATAAAGGGGTCGTGATGTAGTGGCTCTGGGTCAAGTATTCCTTGCAAGAAGACTTCTGATGGATCATTAGTTTGTTTTTCCACAGGAAGGGTGTTTTCCCATTGATAAAAGATGTGCAAACTCGAGTCAGCATCAAAGAGTCTGAGATATTTAGCCTCTGGAAGCTTTGATCGCCCCCAAAATTGAACACAGAGAAGACGACGAGAATAATTACACTAGAGACAGAAATTACAAAGAGGTAACGCATTGATAAAGGCATGCCTCAAAGAAGGGTGAAATGTCAGAGACCGTCAAAATCTGTCCGTCTCTTTTCCAAACTCACTCGTTTCTCTGAGTTCTTATTTTGGAACATACTCCCGACATTCCTGCCCCGATGGAGACGCTGGGAATCGACTCCGTTTCCTCCCGAGGGTCCAGCAGCTGTCTGTGTCCCCGCGCCGATATTACAGCTGGATCCGCCTCTCTCAAACCTCCTTTGTTTAAATTTCCGTGGCAGGTTGCTGAAGCCCAGCCTTCTCTCCTCCCTCTGCCTCCCCGTCTGCGTCTGCTAGCTGTTTGGCTACAACTCCGGGAACTCTCTTTCCCCGGGCAGATTTACTTCCATTTCCCGTGCCACCCCCGCCCCCCGGTTATTGCCATTCAGGGAATGAGCGCATGAAAGCCAGAGCTGAAGCGATGCGCCCTGGCAGGCGTGCCGCTCCCTGCTCGTCCCCTAGCGGGCGGCTGGACTTGCCCTCTCTTGTTGCTGGTGGCAAGGATCCACAGCCTGGTCTCTCGGCTCTTCCAGCGCAGCCCACGGGACGGAACATAGCTTCTGTTTTCCAACGCACTGTTTCAGGAAACCTGACGCAAGTGACATTTCAAATAAAGGAAAGCCTCATCCATCCCGGCTCCATTGTAATGCTTTTTGGCCCCACCCCACTGTTTTTCAAAAACAAGAGCTTACTGGAGGAGGAGTTCCGGTCCCAGGGAGTCTGAAATTGCCGGGGCACCTTGGGCCCCTGACTTTGAAACAAACCCCTCCTCTCCTTTCACTTCCAGCGTCCGCTGTGGTGTTTGTCTTAGAATACTGGGGTCAAACGTTCAAGTCGTGAGCTACATCTACTGAGTCAGAGGAGACCTTAGAGCTTCATGGGAAAGAATTTGAATCTTGGTCACAGATGATGCCGAGACAGGCGATTTGGTGGGCACTCAGGCTTTAACCACCCAGAGAACGGGATTGAACGCTCAGAAGTGTCATATGCCTGCCCAGCTAAGCTTATCGAGGGCCAAGGAAGTGAACATTTTATCCCCTATGTGTAAATACTGTGTTCTGGCCAAGGAGTATCAAGCTGTTTTACTTAGAAGGTTCTTGTGTTCAACTTTTCACTTTCCCACCAGCTAATTTTTAATGAAATACAGATTAATGCATTTTATTTGGTATTCTCTTAAAATGACTTCCAAAATATCAACTTCACCACTGACTGCCTGGCTATTTCCCCTCACTATTTACCTGGCCTAAACAACTCCGTGCCTGAAGGCATTCACTACCCCACCTCATGAAGAAAGAATGTCCTTTAATGCACATTTTCTTCCATTTGAAAAGTCTCTAACCTGCCCTGAATGGAACTGATAGGACACTTGCTTTCACAATGGGCAGGAAAACCAGTGTTACCCTCCCTGGACTCAGGGCACCCTGACCTCCGACAAAATGACACATCATTTCCTGAGTACATTGTTGCTTTCATTCTTCTAGCTTTCATTGTTTACATGTTTCGAGTTTCCAGCTTGTATATAATTTTTCTCTCTCCCTTACCAAAGTCTCCTAAGTAAACTCTATATAACCCACCCCTGGATTTTTAGGTCAAGTAGAAACAAAATAAGAAAGCAGATCAAGCTAATTCTTAGTGTCTTCTGTGGAGGAGAGCAAAAAGAATCATCTAAAATTTATGATAAAGAAAATTCAATCTCAAGATTTTCTTCTTCTGAATAATACTTTTAAATATTAGGTTATTGTGCATTCTATTCCTAAACGAAAGAGAGTAATTCAGTATCTTGTTTGGCAAAGACCTGTGGCTTAGAATGAATATTAAAATACTTAAAATTTGACAAAGCATTCAGTGCACATAATTAGGGCAACAGAGTCTGTTTACATTATTATTTCCAATTGGCCAATGACATGGGGGGTCAGATTTACACAAACTTAGGGGACAGACATTAACTATTACTATATTAAGAAATATAGACACTAACCAAATTAGGAATGTTGGTAATACTTCTGTACTCAATCCAGTACTTCAAATGGCATTGTTTGTGTGTTGAAAAATGTAGCTGATTTTCTTCCCAGCTCTGTTGTCTGTCTTTTGGCCAATTTTCTCCATTCTCAGATTCTGGTATTTAAAAATATCAACAAGAGGCCTTCATCTGTGGTCCTGGGGCAAGGGTTACTCTCCTTCCGAGGCAGGCAGATCACGAGGTCAAGAGATCGAGACTATCCTGTCCAACATGGTAAAACCCTGACTCTACTAAAAATACAAAAATTAGCTGGGTGTGGTGGCACATGCCTGTAATCCCAGCTACTCGGGAGGCTGAGGCAGGAAAATCGCTTGAACCCAGGAGGCAGGGGTTGCAGTGAGCTGAGATCATGCCATTGCACTCCAGCCTGGGCAACAAGAGCAAAACTCCATCTCAACTAAAAAATCTCAACAGGAGAACTTTAAAAAACGTCACTTATTGTCTTAGAGGAAAACTGTTACCTGTCACCTTTCTTTTCTAATAGGCTGTACAACCTGCTTATCCAGACACTATGCACTTTTTTGCTACCAAGACTGAATAAGTCAGCCCTCCCAGTCTGCCTTTAACTATAGCCAAGGACAAAGTTGACACCAGCCAGCCCTGCCTTGTCACTCACTTTGGAAACAATTATTCCCAAACTAGCCAATTAATCCGGCTAGATGTGTCACCGCTTTCCCGGGGCCATCTTAGAGGCTTTCTCTGTATTCCATTCAGAAGTCTTTATTTCGCAGATGTTACTTGAGGTGTGTTTGAGTTTTTTCCTTCGAGGCAGTGTCTGACTCTGTCGCCCAGGCTGGAGTGTAGTGGCACGATCACATCTCACTGCAGCCTTGACCTCCTGGGCTCAAGCAATCCTCCTGCCTTAGCCTCCCGAGTAACTGGGATCACAGGCATGTGCCCAGCTAATTTTTGTATTTTTAGAAGAGACAGGGTTTCACCATGTTGGCCAAGCTGGTCTTGAACTCTTGGGCTCAAGCAATCCACCCACTTTGGCCTCCCAAAGTCTTGGGATTACAGGTGTGAGCCACCACGCCTGGCCTATTTAACGATTTTTTTCCACTTAGGAAGATATGTAGAACATAGCTCCAAAATGAAGAGAGTATCCTTTCTTTGAAATGACAGAGGACTTAGAATCTCAATGAAAAAAAAAAATAAAGGGGGAAAAGATCACCCTCCTCCACATGCTCAGTGTTAGGGACAAGCTGCCTTAGAAAACCCCCTCCGCCCAAGCTGACCCCTTCCCCGACTCTGATTGCTCTGCAGCTGCATTTCTGAACCCCTACCCAGGGGCCACATCAAGGCTGCCAGACATGCTACAACTAAGCAAAGCCTGATTACACCCATCCGGGCAGCTCCAGGGAGGACAGGAAAACATGTTCGTTATCCATACGTAAATTCCTGTTTGACACATATCTGTAAAAAATCCTGCTTTCTCTCTTTTTTTAAAACTGCTGCCACAAAAGTCACAAGATGATGTATTGTAGGTCGGTTACAAGTTGACAAACTCTCTCTGTGCCTGTTACCAGTGGATGGATTACCTCAGTCCTGAAACTCCCTTAGACCCCTCTTACCCCATATACACCCCTCATTTTGTAAGTTCGGGGCTGCCTCCTCTGATGGTTACAGAGCAGCCCGGCAGGTTAATAAAACTTGCTTGCCTGACTCTGGGTCTGTTCTCCTTTCTCTCGGCCACCTTTACACTTAGCACCTCTGAGCTTCCCATCTGAAGGCCAAGGTACGCAAGACCTCGGGAAAACCCAGTTGGGGGCGGACAACACTGAGAGTTTGCTACATGCCAGGCTAAGTCAACCAGTGAAGAAGGTGGAAAAGACCTTGCATCATGGGCTAAAAAACTGTGACTTAACTCCAGAGGAGCACACAACGGGCTTTCGGTGGAGGGGCACTTCCAGGCAAGGCGTGCCAGCTGGAGGAGGGTTGTGTACACATTCCCTCATGCGTCTTTCCTCTCTTTAATTGCATGTACGAATGCAAACTTCATTACACCCTCATAATTGTTCTGAGACTTGTTTGTCTATTGCCAATTAACTGCCATCCTTTAGTTGGGAAAGGACTTGAGGGGACACAGGTTTGAGCAGCAATCCTAGACATGTAAAGTTAAATGAAAGCAAAGATGGCCTTGAGAAGCCTGGCTCCGAGAGAGTTTGTTAAAGTAGCGTTGAGAGGCTCAGCTGCGTTGGCAGAAAAGGTTAGGTAAATGGAGTGAGATCGTATCCATTCTGAGGCTACCTGATGGCTTTCCTTAGAAGAATTTTTTTTGTTTTGTTGTTTTCTTTTGTTTTGTTTTTGAGACGGAGTCTTGCTCTGTCACCAGGCTGGAGTACCGTGGCACAATCTCGACTCACTGCAACCTCCGCCTCCCAGGTTCAAGCAATTCTCCTGCCTCAGCCTCCTGAGTAGCTGGGACTACAGGCACACACCATCATGCCAGCTAATTTTTGTATTTTTAGTAGAGATGAGGTTTCACCTATGTTGGCCAGGATGGTCTCGATCTCTTGACCTTGTGATTCGACCGCCCCACCCTCCCAAAGTGCTGTGATTATAGGTGTGAGTCACTGCACCCGGCCTGGGAGGGTATTTTTATGTGGTTTGCTTTGTTACTGAAGCAAGTCAAATGACTCAGGGATTCATTCTTTATTATAAAATACAGGGATTTGTTTTTACCCCGACCTAAGAGTAATACCTGGAAAAGTAGAGAATACTGGCAGTCCAATTCATTTTGGACAGCCTATGAAGTACAGTTGTCCCTCAGAGGGAGGAGTTCCAGGACGTCTGAGGATACCAAAGTCCACAGAGGTATAAGTCCCTAATGTAACATGATGTCATATTCGCATATAACCTATTCACAGCCTGCTTGTACTTTAAATCATCTCTAAATAACTTATAATACCAAATACAATGTAAACGCTATGTAAACAGTTGTTATGCTGTATTCATTAGGGAATAATGCCAAGAAAAAAAAAGCCTGTACATGCTCAGTACAGAAGCAACCATTCTTTTTCCCTGCCCAAGTATTTTCTATCTGAGGTTGCTTGAATCCAAGGATTCAGGCCCCAGGCAAACAGAGTGCTGACTGGAAATCTATTCTGGGTGACCAGGTGGTTTATAAATGGTGTTTTTTATTTTATTTTATTTTAAACATGATAATGATCATGACACTAATGTGAAGAAGGAAGACATTTCCAAAGCACATCTTTAACTAAAACAACAATCCTCCTGTAACTGAGACATTTCCCAACTGGATTCACAAGAAAATCCTGCTTCTCCTGGGGCCCAATCATTTTACTTTCTATACCATTCATCTAATTAGCAACAAAAGAAGTTGCTGTCTAGATCACAGAACTCAAAGCATTATTTTATTTTGAGATGGATTCTTGCTCTGTCGCCAGGCTGCAGGGCAGTGGCACGATCTCCGCTCACTGCAACCTCCGCCTCCCGGGTTCAAGCGATTCTCATGCATCAGCCTCCCAGTAGCTGGGATTACATTCACACACCACCATGCCCAGCTAATTTTTGTATTTTTGGTAGAGACGGGGTTTCAAATGTTGGCCAGGATGGTCTCGAACTGCTGACCTCGAGATCTATCCGCCTCAGCCTCCCAAAGCGCTAGGATTACAAGCATGAGCCACCGAGCCTGGCCCCAAGGCATTATTTTAAATTCTCATCTCAGGCTGGGCGTGGTGCCTCACACCGGTAATCCCAGCACTTTAGGAGGCTGAGACTGGCTGATCACCTAAGGTCAGGACTTCAAGACCAGCCTGACCAACATGCCGAAACCCCATCTCTACTAAAAATGCAAAAATTAGCTGGGCGTGGTGGTGGGTGCCTGTCATCCCAGCTACTCAGGAGACTGAGGCAGGAGAATCGCTTGGGAGATGGAGGTTGCAGTGAGCCGAGATCACGCCACTGCACTCGAGCCTGGGTGATGAGCAAAACTGTCTCAGAAAATAAAAAATAAATTTTCATCTCAGAATGGGGGAAAAGAGTTTAACATGCATAATTTTAAAGACCCAGGCAGCAAGTCTAGAGGTGGTCTTGCCGTCTCTGTGTGAGCTGGTATGATCTGCAGCTGATTTTGATGCAGCAAAGATGGAAACACTTCCTGGATGCTGACTGATGCCAAGCAAATACTTGCAAAAGACAGTATACAAAGTATTTAAATAGGCAAATGTTAATCTTCTATTAGCATACATCTAGCAATCGGAAATATGAAAATCCTGACATCTGGGGCCTTAGAAAATGGAAAATAAGTTGCCAAAAATAAGTCATGGCCAATGAACATTTCAAGACAAGACTTACTATGGACTTCACTTGTGGAAATTGTTTAACACTGGGTGGGTGACTGACTCATTAATTGTATTACCAAAATACTGGTTTCCACAACTAACAGCCAAATTGGGTGTGCCTGTAGCTTGAGGATAAGGCTAGTATTGATCAGTAGTTTGCATATTTTACTTTAATATCTCATCACCTGGAGGAGCTGTAGAAATACAGATTACAGACCAGATGCGGTAGCTTATGCCTGTAATCCCAGCACTGTGGGAGGCCGAGGAGGACGGATCACTTGAGGTCACAAGTTCAAGGCTAGCCTGGAGAACATGGTGAAACCCCATCTCTACTAAAAATACAAAAAAATTAGCCAGGCCTGGTGGCAGGCACCTGTAATCCCAGCTACTTGGGAGGCTCAGGCAGGAGAATCACTTGAACCCAGGAGGCAGAGCTTGCAGTGAGTCAAGATCGTGCCATTGCACTCCAGCCTGGGCGAAACAGCAAGACTCCAACTCAAAAAAAAAAAAAAAAAAAAAGAAATACAGGCTACAGGGTCCCACCCTAACAGTTCAGTATGTTCCAGGTGAGTTTAATAATTTACATTTCTGACAGGTGTGGTAGCTCATGCCTATAATCACAGCACTTTCGGGAGGCTGAGGGGGAGGATTACCTGACCTCAGGAGTTTGAAACCAGCCTGAGCAACATAGTGAGACCTTGTCTTTACAATAAAATCTAAAAGCCAGGTACAGTGATGCATGCCACCTACTTGGGAGGCCGAGGTGGGAAAATCACTTGAATTTGGCAGATCAAGGCTCAGGGGGCTGTGATGTTGCCTCTGCACTCCAGCCTGGGTGGCCGAGCAAGACCCTGTCTCAATAATAATGATAATAATAATTTGCATTTTGGTCCCAGATGAAGCTGAAACTACTCATCCTAGGACCAAAGTTTGGGAGTCAAGGAACCAGAGACCAAAATTATTTGATTTTTTTTTCTCAATGGCCCCATCTGATCTACTTTTCCTATAACTAAGTCATATACTGTAAGAAAAAAAAATGTTAGGCCAGATGTGGTGGCTCACACCTGTAATCCCAGCACTTTGGGAGGCCAAGGTGGACGGATCACCTGAGGTCAGGAGTTCAAGACCAGCCTGGCTAACATGGCGAAACCCCGTCTCTACTAAAAATACAAAATTAGTCAGGCATGGTGGTGGGCGCCTGTAATCCCAGCTACTCGGGAGGCTGAGGCAGGAGAATCACTTGAACCCGGGAGGTGGAGGTTGCAGTGAGCTGAGATCAAGCTATTGGACTCCAGTCTGGGCAACAACAGTGAACTCTGTCTCAAAATGTATATGTATATATATATATAATATGTTTATATTATACATATATAAATAGATAATATATGTATTTGAGGGTAAACTGTACTGTACAACTTGGAAATACTTGGTAAACAAGAACTCAAATGACGGATAATCTAACCACTAGAGCAAAATTTACTATGGAAAACTAATTGGTGGTAGTAGAGGGAGAAAATGAATACGCAAACACCTAGTGCTTATCTTTAAAGGAGAGAAACACTGGTTACAAGTCATCTCCCAAATGCCATCTCTAATTACCATACACAGCAACCGCACCTGGGCACAATCCAGCTTTTACAAAGTATAGAGCAGAATTATTTAACAATAAACACCGCTGCATTGAGCAGTGGTCACAAGCTGAATTCGAAGAGGGTATAGGGAAAGGATTAAAAAAGAGACAGAGAGCTACTCAGGAGGCTGAGGCAGGAGAATCGCTTGAACCTGGGAGGTGGAGGTTGTAGTCAGCCAAGATTTTGCCACTGCACTCCAGCCTGGGTAACAGAGTGAGACCCTGTCTAAAAAAAAAAAAAAAAAAAAGGCCAGGCACGGTGGCTGACGCCTGTAATCCCAGCACGTTGGGAGGCTGAGGCGAGTGGATCATCTGAGGTCAGGAGTTCAAGATCAGCCTGACCAACATGGTGAAACCCCGTCTCTATTAAAAACACAAAAATTAGCCAGACACGGTGGCTCATGCCCATAATCCCAGCTATTTGGGAGGCTGAGGCAGGAGAATCGCTTGAACATGGGAGGCGGAGTTTGCAGTGATCCGAGCTCACACCATTGTACTCCAGCCCTGGCGAAAGAGCAAAACTCCATCTCAAAAAAAGAAAAAAGAGAGAGATTAAAAGAGAAAGGAAGGAAGGCAGAAAATTCCAATTTAATTCATGAAAAATCGGAGCAACTGGAATCCTCACGCCCTGATGGAGAAGTGTGAATTGATATGACAACTCTGAAAAGCCAACAATGTCTACTAAAGTTGAGCATACCTATATCCTATGACCTAACAATTCCATTCCCCAGTATTTACTGAACAGAAATGCAGCATGTTCATCAAAAGTTATCTAGGTCAAGATTCACTGCAGCCATATTCATAATAGAGCCAAACTGGAAACTACTCAAATGCCCACCAACAGTTACTATACAGCAGGGTTTCTCAGCCTTGGCACTACTGGCATTTGGGGCTGAAAAATGCCTTGCTATGAGGGCTGTGTGTCATAGGATGTGCTGCTCTGTGCATTGTAGGATGTTGAGGGGCACCCCGGCCTCTACTCACTAATGTCCGGAGCACCTTTTGCTTCCCTCCCCGACCTCTGACAACCAAAAATGTTTTCAAATATGGGTTCTTCTCTTGATGCAGCAATGAGAATGAATTAAATACAACTGCCTGCAACAAAAAAGATGAATCTCACAAACATACTGTTGAACAGAAGCAAGCCAGATAGAAAAAATAATACATGCTGTATATTTCCACTTATATAAAGTACAAAAACAAGATTTTATAATCTAGATTGTACAAGGGGCTTCCCTGGCAAGTGGAGTGGATGGTATAACAGGGTACCAGGAAAGTATGAGTGATGACACTGATAGCTGGCATTAGGTGCTAGACGCAGAAGGTCACTGGTGTTTGCCCCCAGTCACTCAGCTAGAACGTGAACGGCTTTGCTTCCAAGCTCTTGCTCCTGTCCTAACATTTTTCTGTAGTGCCCTTTCTGAGAGACCCAGAAATACCTTAGTGTCAGGACCCAGATCTGTCTCATGGGAAAATCCTGAAACATAAGAAGAACTGTGTTCACTTTCATTTATTTTTAATTTTTTGTACAGATGAGGTCTCATTCTGCTGCCCAGGCTGGAGTGCATGGAGTGCAGTGGCAGGATCTTAGCTCACTGCAGCCTCAAACTCCTGGAACCATGTGATCCTCCTGTTTCAGCCTCTCAGATTTTCATCTCTAAATACCATTCTCTATTCAATAGAACCAGGGCTTCAGATCTCGTAGTTCAAGACCAGCCTGACAAACATGGTGAAACCCCGTTTCTACGAAAAATACAAAAATTAGCTGGGTGTGGTGGTGCGTGCCTGTAATCCCAGCTATTCGGGAGGCTGAGGCAGGAGAATTGCTTGAACCTGGGAGTCAGAGGTTGCAGTGAGCTGAGATCGCACCACTGCACTCCAGCCTGGGCGACTGAGCAAGACTTCATCTCGGAAAAACAAACAAACAAAAAAACACATGGGAAAAAGATCACACACAAGGAAAAGATCAAGCTGTTTCTAGCTGTCCTTGAACGACACCCTTCAACCTTTGGAACAATTAACTCCAGGTTTCTACTTTCAGGCCTCACGTCTGATCAACAGTGACCTGTCATTGTAACTGATTTTATTCCTTAACCTTGCCTTTTCCTTAATTTCATTTCCCTGCCGTCTTAACCATCTCTTGCATTGCTTGGGAGCTGAAAAGCAAGAAAGCCTTACACCCTACTCCACTCCTGGCTTTTGCCTGATTCACGAAGCTGAAGACACTTGAGTCTCCCAGACCAGGACTAACCTCTGTAAAGTCACTAGAGCAGCTAAAAACAGCTCCACATGGCTCAGTATTTGAATGGAAAATTTTACGAGGGTGACTGATTTACCCTTCATAAAAACTGTTATGATTTTTCACCATGGCTTGAAGGAGGTTAGGATTGCAACGATCATAGGAATTTGAAGTTCACTTTATTCCTAATAAGGAAAAAACTAGAAAGAGACACATTTATGAATCCTTCAAGGTGAAAATAAAAGAACAGGAAACCCTGTCAAACACTGTCCTAAATTTGTCAAGCTCAGGAACACAAAAGGTAGCATTTTAAGCAGCAAAAGTCACTAAGGACGTTTTAAGTGAGCTGGACTGATGTGGATTTAAACAAACCTCCCAAGTTTCTAGGTGGTCAAAATGTAGATAGCACGGACCAATGAGCACAAACAAATGGTGGTCACAGCCAAGGGGCAGCTTTTGCAAAACAGAAAAAGCCAAAAAGTAACAGCAACAAGCACTAACTAGGACTTCGGCACAAACCCTTCAGCTCACTATGTAAGAGTTGGGAGGAAAAGGACAGACACTAGAAACAGAAGATACAGTGTTATTAGAAAGGAGGGAGTTGTACCCACTTGTTCTTAACAAGAGGAATGATGGTTTGCATAAAATCACAGAAAAGGAATCTAATCACAGTAACTACTTATTAGGATTAAATTAAATTGCTTTATTTATTTATTTATTTATCTATTCATTTTCCTAGCAGCTCTCTGACCATCTTATTTATTTATTTATTTTTGAGACCGAGTTTTTGCTCTGTCGCCCAGGCTAGGGTGCAATGGTGCGATCTCAGCTCACTAGAACCTCCGCCTCCTGGTTTCAAGTGATTCTCCTGCCTCAGCCTCCCTGGGATTACAGGCACCCGCCACCACGCCTGCCTCATTTTTTGGATTTTTAGTAGAGACGGGGTTTCATCCTATTGGCCAGGCTTGTCTCGAACTCCTAACCTCAGGCGATTCCCCCAACAGAGTGAGACTCCGTTTCAATTAAAAAAGAAAAGAAAAACAAAGATCATAGGGATCGGCAGTTTCATTCTTGATATCTACTCAGCAGAAATGAAAACATGTGTCCTCACAATGTCTTGTTCAAGCGATTCTCTTGCCTCAGCCTCCCAAGTAGCTGGGATTACAGGTGCGCACCATCATGCCTGGCTAATTCTTATATTTTTGAATAGAGACAGGGTTTCGCCATGTTGGCCAGGCTGGTCTCAAATTCCTCACCTCGGGTGATCCGCCCACCTCGGCCTCCCAAAGTGCTGGGATTACAGGCATGAGCCACTGCACCCGGCCCACTTATTTATTTTTTAAATAAGTCTTAGCTATGTTCTTGGTCACAAGATTTAGGAGGTAGAGATCTAAAATGTAACATTTTTGTCCATATAGTGTGTCCTTAATTCAATGTCAGACAGTTTCATCTCCTAATCAATCCCATTTCTAATTCAAATGTAATCATCTTGACACTGACATTTACTAGCTAGGTGTCCCTGGGCAAGTAATAAAAACTCCGTATCTTAGTGTCCTCAGCGACTGCAACAACCTTAATTCAATGAAATAATGTCTAAAAGGCACTTAGTCCTCTTCTAAGACCATATATCAAAGGTCAACAAGCACATGATGTCCCACATTGCTAATTAGGGACCTGCCAATCAGAACTATAAGAGGATCCCACTTCACACTCACTAGAAGGGCTAAAATAAAAGAGATAGACAATAACAAGTGTTGACAAGCGTGTGAAAAAATTGGAACCCTCATACACTGCTGGTGGGCATGCAACATGTTGTAGCCCTTGGGAAACCAGCTGGGCAGCTCCTCAAAATGTTAAACATAGAATTAACAGCGGGCCAGGAGCTGTGGCTCACGCCCGTAATCCCAGAACTTTGGGAGGCCCAGGAGGGTGGATCACTTGAGGTCAGGAGTTGGAGCCCAGCCTGGCCAACATGGCGAAACCCCATCTCTACTAAAAATACAAACAAATTTGCCAGGTGTGGTGGTGCGTGCCTGTAGTCCCAGCAATTTGGGAGGCTAAGGCAAGAGAATTGCTTGAACCTGGGCAGTGGAGGTCACAGTGAGCAGAGATCGCACCACCACACTCCAGCCTGGGTGACAGAATGAGGCTCTGTATAAATCAAAAAAAAAAAAAAAGAATTAACATAGGGACCCACAGTTTCACTGCTAGTATATACCCAGGAGAAATGAAAACATGTGTCCCCACAATGACTTGTTCAGGAATGTTCTTAGCAGCATTCTTCACACAAGTCAGAAGTAGAAACAATTGTCCATCAGTGGATGAAAAAATAAACGTGGTCTATCCATACAATGAAACAGTATCCATTCCTATAGAAAGTGAAGTACTGATTCACGCTACAACATGGATGAATCTCAAAAGCATGGCAGTAAGTAAAAGGAGCCACTCGTGAAAGAACACATATTGTGCGATTCGGTTAATAGGAACTGTCCAGAAAAGGCAAATCCATAGAGCCAGGAAAGTCGGGGTTGGGTGTGGAAATGGGAAGTGGCTGTAAATGCTTGTGAGGTTTCTTTTTGTTGTGATAAAATTATTCTAAATTAGCTTGGGATCATGGTTGCACAACTGTAAAGGCACTAAAAATCATGACATTGTACACTTAAAATGGGTGAGTTTTATGGTATGTAAATTATGTGTCATAAATTTCACACTATGTAAATCATGCCTTAATAAAGCTGTTACCTTTAGGTGGGGAAAGGCATTAGTTTAGTGCCTGGCATTGTAAGACCTTAGGGGATGATGATTGACAGACTTTCTAGGAAGGCTTTATGGTGCCTAAAACTGGGGCTGGAAACAGCAGTAACTCCATCGATCTGGACGGTAGAAAACTGCTGGATTTTTTTTTTCTTTTTCCTTTTTAAATTTTACATTGCAGGTCTCATTAGCAGAAAACTGCTGGATTTGTATGAAAGCAAAACACAATTTATGTCATACTAGCAACGTAAGGTGAATTTGAATTCAATCTGACGCCAAGCTTTGCGTGGGTTGAAGCTCGTGAAAATAGAAATCTCCCTACCCTCCAAGACTCTGCTTTCTGGCGGCAGCAACAGATGATTAAACCATAAACCCTAACAAGTCAGTAAAGTGACAACAAAAAGTCCCTGGGGCACAAAGGACAAACTGCTCTGCCTGGGGGCAGGGGCTTGTCAAAGGTTTAGGAGCAAGACCAACTCAAAGGAGTCCTCAAAGATAACCAGGATTTTTCCAGGCCAAGAAATGTCTAGGGGGAAAACTGGCTCAAAGGCAAGGAGGTCTGTTTGGGGAATAGCAATTACACAGGGAATTCAAATCAGAGCCAAATAAACCACTTCAACCACTTTTTCTGTTTTTTTTTTTTTTTTTTTTTTTTTTTTTTCTGAGACCCTGTTTTTGCTCTTGTCACCCAGGCTGGAGTGCAGTGGTGCGATCTCAGCTCACTGCAACCTCTGCCTCCCCATTCAAGTGATTCTCCTGCCTCAGCCTCCAGAGTAGCTGGGACTACAGGCACATGCCATCATGCCAGGCTAATTTTTATATTTTTACTACAGAGAGTTGCTCACTGTGTTGGCCAAGATGTTTTCCCTCTCTTGACCTTGTGATCTGTCCACCTCAGCCTCCCAAAGTGCTAGGATTACAGGTATGAGCCACCGCGACTGGCGTTTTCTGGATATTTTAAATCACAGCCTTTCAGGGCCAAAATGACCATCTAAATTCCCTTAATTGTTGATTTTACTTTTCTAGACCTGAATTAAAACATACAGGAATTTGACCCAGCAATCCCATATATCCAAAGGAATATAAATCATTCTCTCATAAAGATACATGCATGTGCATGTTCACTGCAGCACTATTCACAACAGCAAAGGCATGAAATCAACCTAAATGCCCATCAATGACAGACTGGATAAAGAAAATGTGGTACATATACACCATGGAATACTACACAGCCATAAAAAGGAATGAGATCATGTCCTTTGCAGGGACATGGATGGAGTTGAAAGCCATTATTGTCAGCAAACTAATGCAGGAACAGAAAACCAAACACTGTATGTTCTCATATGTGGGAGCTGCTTGATGAGAACACATGGATACGTGAAAGGGAACAACACACACACTGGGGCCGGTGGCGGGTGTCAGGGGAGGTCTGTGCAGTAAGCCACTGTGGCACACATTTACCTATGTAACAAACCTGCACATTCCGCACACGTACCACTGAACTTAAAATGAAAGTTGAAAGCAAACAAATACAACATACAACCTCAGTCCTCAAAATGCGGGGAGGGTAATTGATACTGACCCAGCAATCAGATGACTAATAACTCCCAAAGGCAGACCACACTCCCAAGAGTGTTTTCTAATGGATTTAGCGTAAGTGGCAGCAAGGGATGTTTGTCCTTTGGAAAAGCTGGTGGAGGTAAGGGGGGAGTGGGGGTTTAGGTTTAGGAATCCCACCCTTCGGACTGCTTAAAAGCTGAGCTAGAATGGAAAAATGAAAAAGTAAACTTCCTGCAATGCTGAAAGGGAATAGTCTCCATTTGTTGAGAACATGTTATTAGACACGCAGACCATTTATCTCCCACTTCTCTGTTCCTCATGCAAAGTGATATTGGAAGCCTGCCCAGTGATGAAGCTGGATAAAAGCCTAGGTCCTGGGCTAATCAATCGGTTACATGTTCGCATTTGGTGTATGGGTGATACGGGGTGGGCAGACCTGGGCAAGGAGGGGACTGAAACGCGCACAAATAGTTAAGATGTGATGGAGGAGGCGCTGCAAGAGAAGTGTGGATAAAGTAGGGGCGGGTGAGCTGGTTCTGCAGGAGTGCAAAGCAGCTGAGGCCATCACATTTCCACTGGATCTTGAAGAGAACTGATAAGAAACAGTAGCAAAGATAAAGGGTATTGCAGAACAAGGAGACAGCACGAATTAGCTTGTAGAGGCCATTTGACTTCAGACCAATCTAAAGTGAGAAGCCTGGCAAGGTGGGAGCTTTAGTCATAGAATGCTGCTTCCTAGTACAAGACTACGCACAGGTGACATAGCTAAGAGCAACACCCGACAGAACCTCTGCAGCCACATACCTAATTCACTCCTTTCTTTTCCCTCTGCTCCCCTCTTTTCCCTCCCCTCTCCTTCCCACTCCTCCCCTCCCCTCTGCTCCTCTCCCCTTGCCACCCCGCTCCTTTCACCTCCCCCTTCCCTTCCCTTCATTTTTTCTTTTGAGATAGGGTCTCACTCTGTCACCAAGACTGGAGTGCAATGTCACAACCACCCCTCACTGCAGCCTCGACCTCCCGTGCTCAAGTGATCCTCTTGCCTCAGCCTCCCAAGTAGCTGGGACTACAGGCATGCACCTCCAAGCCCACCTAACTTTTGTAATTTTTGTACAGATGAAATTTCACTATGTTACCCAGGTCTGGTCTCAAGCAATCCTCTGATCCTCCTGCCTTAGCCTCCCAAAGGATTGGGATTCCAGGCGTGAACCATCACGCCCAGCCTCACATACCTGATTTCTAACAAAAAAGTTAGACCTTATGCTTTCAAAACCAAATGTTAGTGGGTTTTGTTTTTTTAGTTGCACATAGAATTTTTAGAGTAGAAACATTAAAAGCTCAAGAATCAATAGCTGAGAAGTTCATCTGTTCTCTCTCTCTACTTTAATGAGTTTCTATGATGCGGCAGATATAGCTTGTGTTCGTTCTTTCCTTTCTCTCTTTCTTTCTTCCTTTCTCTCTCTCTTTCTTTTTTTTTTTTTTTTTCAGAGTTTTGCTCCTGTTGTCCAGGCTGGAGTGCAATGGTGCCAGCTCGTCTCACCGCAATCTCCGCCTCCTGGGTTCAAGTGATTCTCCTCCTTCGGCTTCCCAGATAGCTGGGATTACAGGCGCATGCCACGACATCTGGCTAATTTTTTGTATTTTTAGTAGAGACGGGGTTTCTCCATGTTGGCCAGGCTCGTCTTGAACCCCTAGCTTCAAGTGATCTGCTCGCCTGAGCCTCCCAAAATGCTGGGATTACAGGTGTGAGCCACTGCACTCAGCCAGTTTGTGTACTTTCTAACCCTTCAACAGTCCTACAAGGAGATATTTTATCCCCAGGATATCTGAAGAATCAGGCTCAGTGAAATGAGGCATTTGCCCAGAGTTAAAGAGACAGTGTGAGCCGTAGAGCCAGGCTTTAAACTCAGGCCTGTTTGCTTGTAAACCCCACCAGTGAGAGTGAGCTACCCTCTAACTGTAATAGAAAGCAAACAAATCTTCAGACTGTTTTTCCAACTCATTCACCAGTCCACGTAAATCTTAAATGCATTCTAACTGATGTCATCTGACTCTAGTCCAGCTGAGCCCAACTCTTATTTTTTTCTTTCTCATCAATCTACTTTTAGCTTCTTCAGTATAAAGTTAAGATAGGTCCCCACAGAAAGAAACACTATTTTTTGGTTTTAAAAAGAAAATTGCTACCTAAGGGGCAACAAAATATTAAAATAGGGTCATGACTCTGGTTATTCCTCAGAGATCCCAGAAGACAATGTAATTGGCAAAGCAAGACTATTCATAGTGTTCTTTCCTTCCTTCCTTCCTTCTTTCATCTTTCTGGATGGAGTCTTGCTCTGTGGCCAGGCTGGAATGCAGTGGTGTGATCTCAGCTCACTGCAACCTCTGCCTCCAGGGTTCAAATAATTCCCCTCCCTCAGCCTCCTGAGTACCTGGGACTACAGGGGCATACCACCACACCCAGCTAATTTTTTTTCTTTTAGTAGAGATGGGGTTTCACCACATCGTCCAGGATGGTTTCGATCTCCTGACCTTGTGATCTGCCTGCCTCGGCCTCCCAAAGTGCTGGGATTACAGGCGCGAGCCACAGTGCCCAGCCCTATATTATCATTATTATGCAAGCCATTTCTGATGGTAATATATATGGATATATAAAATGCATATGAATCAATGAAACTACATATTGAGGCAATTTCTGAGCTGGGGAAATTACAATCTTTTTATAAACTCGATAAAATGTCAAAATCACTAGCAGTCCTCAGTTGTGCTGTGGCACTTTATGACTTCCAGCAACTAAGCCTGTTATTCCATAACAGAACATAGATGGCATGAGCTCTATCAGGGTTTATATTCAAGGTGTCATGGGGATGAATTCAGGAAAGAATATAGATGGTCCTGACTTAGGAGAGTTCAACTTATAATTTTTTGACTTTATGATGTGTGAAAGCAATGGGCATTCAAGTAGAAACCATACTTTGATTTTTGAATGTTGGTCTTTTCCCAGACTAGCGAGGTGTGGTGTGACACTCTCTCATGATGCTGGCAGCGGCAAGCAGCCCCAGCCTCCAGTCAGCCACGAGATCATGAGGGTAAACCACCGATACTGTACTCTGCAGTGTCCTGTATTCAAGAAATCACATGGCATAGGCACCACTTTATTATAAAATAGGCTTTGCATGAGATGATTTTGCCCAATGAAAGGTTAACAATGTAAGTGTTCTGAGCATGTTTAAGGGATAGTAGGATGTTTGGTAGATTAGGTGCATTAAATGCATTTTGTTTTCTTTATTTCTGTTTTTTTTTTTTTTTTTTTTTTTTTTTTTTTTTGAGATGGAATCTCCTGTTGCCCAAGTTGGAGTGCAGTGGCACAATCTTGGCTCACTGAAACCTCCGCCTCCCGGGTTCAAGCGATTCTCCTGCCTCTGTCTCCTGAGTAGCTGGGATTATAGGCACCTGCCACCACACCTGGCTAATTTTTGTGTTTTTAGTAGAGACCGGGTTTCATCATATTGGCCAGGCTGGTCTCGAACTCCTGACCTCTAGTGATCCACCTGCCTCAGCCTTCCAAAGTGCTGGGATTACAAGCATGAGCCACCCGCCCGGCCATTAAATGCATTTTGATTTATGGTATTTTCAACTTGTGATGAGTTTCTTGGGACATAACCCGATTGTAAGTCGAAGAGCATCTAACTTAGCTGGGAAGGAGGAAGAAGAAAGTAAGGACAGGGTGTGAGCCACACAATGCTCAAAGAACAAACCCAGTGATCGGTGAAGAGGAAAGACAACGGGTAGCAAAGATCAGATCACTTGCAGGTGAAATGCTGCCTTTCCTCCTCTAGGGAAGTCATAAAAGGAATGCCGTTGTTTTCTTGATCATCTATCTATTTAAAAAATGAATCAGGCCATTTACCACTTTCCTAAGTGACTGTGTCCTTGAAAAGAACTCAAACGTGTCCCAACTCTGATTTCCTTTCCTAGAAGTTGACAAAAATTAGTATTTCTGGTATTTATATAAAAATGGAGATTGTTTAAGCCAAGCTAATAGTAAAAATCCCCAGATTTTCCTCCCCTGCAAGTCTCTCCACACACCTAGCATCTCAGAAGCTCTGTGTGCACAATTGGTTTGGGGAACATCAGTTATCTCTGGACGTAGTAAGGTCCCAGCCACATCCCTGGGCCTTGAGTATGAGTTCCCAAGACCACCTTGATTTAATCTGCCCTTCTCTGCTCCCAAAGTTGCATCTCTCAAGGTTTCAGCACCTGGTATTGCACTTTTACATATAGAGGGACTAATGGGATATGCCAGCCTCAAATAGTGACAAAGAGTCAGGCCAGTATGGACTGTACAGCAAATAGAAATACAATGAGCCGGCCGGGCGTGGTGGCTCATGCCTGTAATCCAAGCACTTTGGAGGCCAAGGCAGGTGGATCACTTGAGGTTGGGAATTCAAGACCAGCATGACCAACATGGTGAAACCCCGTCTTTATTAAAAAAAAAAAAGAAGAAGGAAATACAATGAGTCACCCACATTTAGGGTTCAGGGGAAGATGCCTGCCATGGAATATCAACAGGGCTGGTCCACTTGCTCGCTCCAGAGGGAAAAACAAATTGGAAGCAGGGAGGGTCTGTCTTCCAAGCCCCCAGTCACTCACCAGGTGTCTTCCTTTCTCTATTCCTTCCCCTTTGGACACCCTGGCACTCCTTCTTCCTCCCACCCCCTGCAAAGCCTGCTCTCAAGAAAGGCTGTTTTTGCATTCATTCCTATTTTAATGTGAGTTTGAAATAAACTCCCATGGAGTTATATTCAAAATATTCCTTTGTAGCAAGTGAAAAATCATTGGTCAGTTTTGAAATGTGTAAAATCCAAGGCACATGACCAGTGGAATAAACTCACTGAACATCCCTAAAACAGGCAGAGCCATCAACCCAGAGGATCAATAGCTCAGGAGGAAAGTGGGAGGTGGATGAACTTGCAACCTTGAGCCTATAAATGGAAATCATCCACAGCTGAGTCAGACAAGAAACTGAACGGCATGCCATCTTGTTGTGGACCAGCTTCAGGAGGAGAAGGAGTAAAAGACGGAAGGGGGGAGAGGAAGAAGAGAGGGCAGGAAGTCCTAATTTCACAATAGCTAGTGAGGTTTCCCATCTTTTTCTTTTTTTTTTTTTTTGAAATGGAGTCCCACTCTGCCACCCAGGCTGGAGTGCAGTGGTGCAATCTCGTCTTACTGCAAGCTCCGATTCCCAGGTTTAAGCAATTCTCTTGCTTCAGCCTCCCAAGTAGCTGGGATGACAGGTGCCTGCCGCAACACCCGGCTATTTTTTTTGTATTTTTAGTAGAGACAGGGTTTCCCCATGTTGGCCAGGCTGGTCTCTTAACTCCTGAAGGTGATCCGCTCACCTCAGCCTCCCAAAGTGCTGGGATTACAGGCGTGAGCCACCGCGCCCGGCCAAGGCTTCCATCATAAAGCCACATGTGAACTCCCTTTCTGTAACACTGTTCTCCTTATGGGCACCTTCACCTGAGCAGGCCATGCAGCGAGGCCTATGAGAGCCCTTTAGAGGATCTGCTGCTTCTTAAGGGACCTCTTGTGTATAGTGAATGGACCATGTTTTTGTTTTCATTTTTGCGACGGAGTCTCACTGTCACCCAGGCTGGAGTGCAGTGGCATGACCTCGGCTCATTGCAACCTCTGCCTCCGAGGTTCAAGCAATTCTCCTGCCTCAGCCTCCTGAATAGCAGGGATTACAGGTGTGTGCCATCACACCTGGTTAATTTTTGTATTTTTAGTAGAGATGGAGTTTCACGATGTTGGCCAGGCTGGTCTTGAATTCCTGACCTCAGGTGATCTGCCTGCCTCAGCCTCCCAAAGTACTGGGATTACAGGCATGAGCCACCGTGCCTGGCCCGGTGTTTAGTTTTGCTTGATTATTTACTCATTTCTGAGACAGAGTCTCACTCCATTGCTCGGCTGAGTGTAGTGGTGCTATCGCAGCTTGCTGCACGCTCGACCTCCTGGGATCAAGCGATCCTCCTGCTTCAGCCTCTCCAGTAGCTGAGACTGCAGGTGCATGCCACCATGCTTAGCTATTTCTGGGATTTTTTTGTAGAGACAAGGTCTCACTGTGTTGCCCAGGCTTTGCTTTGTTGACCAACATGACCCTGCCATCCTGGTCACGGCTGATGGGACAACCTGGGGCTACATAAAGGGCAGCTGTTGGCAAAGTGGTCAGCAGCAGCCTGAGAAGGGGAGTGGATTGAGAACAGGGATCCTCATTGTAGATCTATACAATGGCTGCATGACCCGAGGCGGGACTCTCTGGGAATATCTGAATGGGACACAGAGGGCACTTGCTGTCAAGAGAGAAGCATGGGCCAGCGCGATGGCTCACGCCTGTAATCTCAGCACTTTGAGAGACCGAAGCGAGCAGATCACCTGAGGTCAGGAGTTCAAGACCCGCCTGGCCAACAAGGTGAAACCCCATCTCTACTAAAAACACAAAAATTAGCCAGGCAGGATGGCATGCACCTGTTATCACAGCTACTTGGGAGGCTGAGGCAGGAGAATCACTTGAACCTGGGAGGCGGAGGTTGTGGTGAGCCAAGATCACGCCACTGCACTCCAGCCTGGGTGACAGAGAGAGACTCTATCTGAAAAAAAAAAAAAAAGAGAGAGACAGGGAGAGCAGCACGGAATCTGGCAGATATCAGGGGAAGACATAGGAAGCAGAAGCCACAGGGTGGAGGAGCGCAGAAGCCACAGGAAGCCCTGAAGCACAGTGAAGAATTTCAGATAAAAGAGGCAGGCAAAGCAAAACCAGCAGAGGTGGAGACTCTGAGACACGGGTCCAACCAACATCTCGGCGCTGCCAGGGCATCTCCTGACCACCGCGCCAGCAGTGAGGACGCACGGCCCACCTCCCCTGCCCATGGCTGTAGCCACAGGCCACATGCAGAAGTGATATTTCAAATTCAGTTAAATAAAATACATTCCTTTTTTTTTTTTTCTTTTTTGAGATAGAGTCTCACTCTGTCAATCAGGCAGGAGTATAGTGGCATGATCTCAACTCACCACAACCTCTGCCTCCCAGTTCAAGCAATTCTCCTGTGGCAGCCTCCCGCATAGCTGGGATTACAGGCACCCGCCACCATGCCTGGCTAATTTTTGTATTTTTAGTAGAGACGGGTTCGCCATATTGGCCAGGCTAATTTTGAGCGCCTGACTTCAGGTGATCCACTCGCCTCAGCCTCCCAAAGTGCTGGGATTGCAAGTGTGAGCCACCATGCGCAGCCTGATTAGTTAACTTTAGAGAATCCTAATCATAAGCCCTCAATCACTACAATCCATTGGAACAATCTCAAAATGTCCCTCCCACCCTGTGCCAGAAAAAAAAAAAAAAAAAATTGAAAACCAAAACACATACACAATCAACCAGAAGGACCCTTACAGCAGAAAATGGCTCAGATCTCCACATAGCAGGAGTAATAATTACACAAGACAACCCTTAAATTTCTAATTCCCTTACCTCCTACATTCAGCCCTGCCTTCCAGTCAGGAAAGAGTTGGCAGGCCTTGCTGGACGTGGTGGCTCACGAGGCTGAGTCAGGAGGATTGCTTGGGCCCAGGAGTTCAAGACCAGCCGGCCCTGGCAACACAGCGAGATCCTGTCTCTACAAAAGTTATAATTAGCCAGGCATGGGCACACATCTGTAGTCCCAGGATTTTGGAAGCTTTGAGCCTGGAAGGTTGAGACCAGCATGTGCTGGGTGCTGTGGCTCACGCCTGTAATCCCAGCACTTTGGGAGGCTGAGGCCATGAGCCATGATTGTGCCACTGCACTCTAGCCTGGATGACAGAGTGAGATCAAAAAAAAAAAAAAAACAAAGGTAAAAAAGACAAATTTCAAAAAGAAAAGAAAAGAGTTGGCAGGGCCGGTCGGGGTCCTCTGGCAGTGATCATCCACACACATAACGCAAAATGATTTCAGGGGTGAACTTTTTTAAGTTGCTGAAAGACGTGAATGGGTCATTTGTGTTTTATCGCTTTGCGGATCTGTTACTGCTAACACGGGGTGTACAAATCCAGCACCATTAGACAGATGGAGTCGAGAAGTCAGGGTGTTTCCCTTAAGTTTCTGTTCAGTAAATTGATTAGGATCACAGACCCTGAGAGTGGGAAGGGACTCTGAGGCCATCCTGTCCAATCCTGGAGGTTTCCTCTGCCACACTTCCCCAGCCCTGCTTCCCTTGACTTTGCTCACAATTGAGGAAACAGCTCATTCTATTCTCAGCTCCACGTGTTCTCATCTCCCATCCACTGGCCCTAGATTCTACTTCTAAAATGACACAGTTGGTCTACTTTCTCTTTCCTGAGCAAATCTTTTAGTTAGGTGAAGACACTGATCCCTCTTCAAGTCTTTCCAAATCAATCATCCTTTTTGTTTGTCTTGGTATTCTCTCTAAAAAAAAAAAAAAAAACAGTGGGGACTGGCCTTTTCACTTCTCCGGCTGCTCTCTTCGGAACTGCTGTGTCAATGTCTCCCTATACAGCAGGGTGGCCAGACCTAAAGAGTCTACATCTTACTCAAAGCACATGGGAGGGAAGTGGAGCTTTCACTTCCCTTACTCTGGACACTATCGTTCTATTTAAACAGCTCTGTGCTTCCCCAACTCAACATTTTTAAGCCCCAATTTCTTTTGATCACTACATTACCCCTTCTGGCTCTGAGAAAATCATAGATTTAAAGAGAATTCTAAGCCTATGAAGCTTTGTATACTAACACCTAAAACAAGCACCTACAATGGTTTACACCCCTTGCTGTAAGGGAGAATCACTCAGAAGCTGTACAAAAACCATTAGTTATGTCTGGCCCCAAGGAGGGAAACAGGCCCTGGCTTAGGTTATTTTTAGAAGCCCCAGATCATTGTAATATGTATCCAGGGTTGAACCACCAATCCAAAGAAACCATGACTGTGATCTTCATACGGGTTCCAGTTACTTTTTCCTTTGAACTGCAAATATGAATTCTTATTTTAAATTGAACTAGCAGAACCAAATTGGCTCACTACAAACAACTTGAGATTATTCAAAAATCATTTGGAACTTGGACCACAGGAGAGATGGAGTTGATTTTATAACAACTGAGACCGAACTGAAAGTCAACCTAAAAAGAACGCCAGGCTTAAGAGACATGGTTTATGATTGGTGCATGTGCTTACTTGCTAACTGCGGGACTTGAGCACATCATGTAATGATATTGAAGTTTCATCATCTATAAAATAGAGGCCCTGGTCTAGAAATCTTTAAAGTACTCTAAGGTTTTTTTTTAAACTTGAAAAAAAAAAAAAAAACAGAGACAAGATCCCACTATGTTGTCCAGGCTGGTCTCAAACTCCTGGCCTCAAGAGATCCTCCTGTCTCGGCCTTCCCAAGTGCTGGGATTACAGACATGAGCCACCATGCCCGGCCATGCTTTAAATTTTTGATTCAAGACCAGAAAAGAGCTTGCAAATAAAAAATTCCAAAGTTGTATCTTGCTTTTCCATTCTGAAAGGATGGGAGCTTCAACAGGGACAACAATATTATTGAAATGTTCAAATTGTCATTCAAATTTTATTTATAATACTTATTCCTGATTTTAAATGCATTACGCTGAAAGGTGAATAAGGTTTATATTTTTACTTATTTATTATTATTTTTGAGATGGAGTCTCGCTCTGTCACCCAGGCTGGAGTGCAGTGGCATGATCTCGGCTCACTGCAACCTCCATCCCTCAGGTTCAAGCCATTCTCCTGCCCCTGCCTCCCCAGTAGCTGAGATTACAGGCATGCACCACCACACCTGGCTAATTTTTTTTTTTTTTTTTTTTAGTAGAGATGGGGTTTCACCATATTGGCCAGGCTAGTCTCCAATTCCTGACCAAGTGATCCACCCACCTCGGCCTCCCAAAGTGCTGGGATTACAGGCTTGAGCCACCATGCGGCCACGTTTTTATTTATTTGGCCAGTGTTTCTTCCATCTTTTGCCCTGTGAACAGAGCTGTTTGCAACAGTGGGTGATAGAACACAACTCCATTTTACCATTTTTCAGAGGAAAGATTTTTTTTTTAATTTAACATTTAAAACTGTAAAGAAGTTTGTTAACATTTTTTCCACTCTTTTCAAAGCAACTTATTCAGTATTGACCATGCAGTGGCTATTAGTAAAAATAAAAGCTAAGAGATGTACATACCGGGAATCCTGTTGAGTGTCACCCAGAAATGTTCGTCGGGGCTGTAGGTGTCCTTGGACCAGGAGAGTAAGTCAAGTGCGAGCTGGTCTTGGAGGACAAAGTTAGCAAAGTCCCTTGTGAGAGCCACGTAGGCCGTGCCAAAGTAAATGACCATGTCGTGAGGAGGAGGAGTTTTTAACTTTGTGGTTTTAATCACATAGGAATTTTTGTGGTCTAACAGTTCTTGATGGACATACTTAGTCCGTCCAATTGCATGCTCAGGGGGCAGGACCCCAGGAGTGATATTTTTCCCTTTAAATCCCTTCAGATACTGAACTATTTCCCTGTTGGTTTTCAGGGGAAAGTCTTGCCCGCAGGTGTTGATGACGTACTTCCAGGGAACCTCAGAAGCCACAAGGTCTTCCAGGCAGTGCAGGTCAGCCCGGAGCCTGGAGATGCCCCCATAGACGACCTGCTCCATCTTGGAAGCCAGAAAAGCATTTGGGAAGCAGCTGAGTAACTGTTTCACGGCATCCTTAAAGGCATCCGTCGCCTTCTGATCCAGGTGTACACAGTAGACATTCTGGGGCATATAAATCGCCCTGAAGAGCCTCTCAAAAGTGCCAAAATCTTTGTGAATGGTCACTGTGTAAGCCAAAGGGAACCCAGCCTCTTCTTCAGAGAGTGTTCCTGTGACGTAGTGGCTTCGAACCACATACTCATAGCAGGTAGCTTCATCGAGGGTAGTTTTTAATGCATTTTCTGTCGGGTAAAAAACTTTCCCCTCAAAAATCTGATGACAGGCTTCTGCTAACAATGAAGCATTGGACAGAGCTGCCCTCAGAAAATGTTTATTCTCCCATAACTCAGTATTGTAAACAAGTACAAAAATCAGGGCAGAAATAAGAGACACGCTGAAAAGACAGTGCTTCCAAGAGCCCATCATTCACAACCAGGAAGTGAGGAAAATCTCTCTCTCTTGAGATAGGATCAGAGTGTCGATATATTAACTTACGTGTTCTCCAGGTTCCAAAATCATCCTCTTGATGGCTGAAGCCCTGGTCTGGCTGTTCCTCGTCCCTTCAGTTCGCCGTTTCTGTCCCTTTTCTTTCTTCCTCCCCTCTTCGTTTACCGCTAGGTTGCATTTTCACTTTCCTTTGACACATTTCTGAAGTGGCTCCTTTGCATTTGGCTGGCCTGTTCACCTGCTAACCTGCAACCTGTGTCTACACAAAAACAAATGGCCTCAGGGAGGTTCTGATTCCTGGAGGTCCGCCTGTCCCCACGGTGAAGTCCCAAGTGGGTGAGGTGACCATTCTGCAAGTCGTCAGCTCTCAGACCTTAACCCCAGCCTCTTCTCCCGGCCAAAGTCTAGTGACTGTGTCCCCTCCCCTGCTTCCTGTTAATCATTGTGTTCAACAGCCTGAGTTTGTTTGCTTAAACTGCACTGCCAAGCTACGAGCTTCAGTTTGAAGCATGTGAATACTGCCTGGAGAGATATTCTGTCAATAAATATGTAGTGCTTTAAAAAAATTGCCTAACCCTGTCTTTTTCCACTGTCACACCTCGTCCTCCCAATCGGCTAGGTATGCTATAGGGCATGGCATCTGACTGGCTATTGGGCCAAATTCTTTCCAAGGCTTAATTTTATCCCAGCTGGGTAAAGTCCTTTAAAAGGTACATTATTTGTGGAACTTTCAACTTGAGAAAAATGAAAGAAAAAAAAGGCACATTAATTAATTAGCAAGCTTACCTCACCAGCTAACTTACTGCACAAAGTGACTGTGGCACTCTGATGAATAAAGGCTAACTTCTTTTTTAAAGCACCAAAAATAACCAACAACCCATCATCACCCACAATTGCATAGAGGCTAATGTGAGTGAATTTCAAGTTTATTTAGCCCTGGTCCCAAAGGATGCAGACGGAGAACCCTAATGCTTAGAGGAAGGAGAGAAGAGCATCTCAGTTTTTGTTTGTTTGTTTGTCTGTTTTTTGAGGTGGAGCGTCGCTGTGTCTCCCAGGCTAGAGTACAGTGGCCTAGTCTCCGCTCACTGCAACCTCCACCTCCAGTGTTCAAGCAATTCTCCTGCCTCAGCCTCCCAAGTAGCTGGGATTACAGGCGTCCACTACCATACCTGGCTAATTTTTGTTTTGTATTTTTAGTAGAGACGGGTTTCACCATGTTGGCCAGGCTACTCTTGAACTCCTGACCTCAGGTGATCCCTCGCCTCAGCCTCCCACAGTGCTGGGATTACAGGCATGAGCCACAGCACTTGGTGCGTCTCAGTTTTGGATGTTCCTGAACTTAAGGAGAGAGGCTCTCATATCCAGATTTACAAATACTTTAAAGAAGGGTTTTTTTTTAATCCATAAAAAAATGAGAATAATTTTATCACCATAGGTCAATTGTGAGAATAAAATGAGATAACATAACAGAGTTCATCACCGTGTCCAGAAACACATTGGGGTGGTAAAGAAGCAGCAAAATGGTACTAAACAAGAAGCCCATCACACACACACATGCACACACACATGCACACGCACACACACATATGTGCACACACACACACAAACACACATGCACACAGCTGCTCACACACACAGAGATACACACATGCATGCACATCCATGTGCACACACATATGCTTATGCACATACACATGCATACACACATATGCGCACACATACACGCATACACACATACCCCTCACCCCACACTCATACTTCTAGCAAATGACACATTACCACCTCTTCTTTGAAATATTCTTCCTCTTCCCTTACACCCAC
Organism: Cheracebus regulus; assembly: GCA_963574635.1. Taxonomy (NCBI): domain Eukaryota; kingdom Metazoa; phylum Chordata; class Mammalia; order Primates; family Pitheciidae; genus Cheracebus; species Cheracebus regulus. The sequence goes on from CAUYQU010036409.1 coordinate 117,248, forward strand.
CTCTGTGAGCCCATGCCAATCAGATTCTACATCTAAAACAGCAGTGATGCCGTGATGAGTTTTGTATGGTGTGGTAGTCAGCTGCACCAGGTGCGAAAGCACGTCCCATTGGCTCCAAGCTCACGTATTCCTCATACTTCTAGCTCCTAGCATTGTCTGTATGTGGTAGACAATCAACTATTTATTTATTTATTTATTTATTGAGACAGAGTTTTGTTCTGGTCGCCCAGGCTGGAGCGCAGTGGCACGATCTCAGCTCGATGCAACCCCTGCCTCCCAGGTTCAAGTGATTCTCCTGACTCAGCCTCCTGAGTAACTGGGATTACAGACACCTGCCACCATGCCCAGCTAATTTTTGTATTTTCAGTAGAGATGGGGGCATCACCATTTTTGGCCAGGCTGGTCTCGAACTCCTGACATCAAGTGATTCATCAGCCTTGGCCTCCCAAAGTGCTGGGATTACAGGCATGAGCCACAGTGCCTGACAATCAATCAACTATTTATTGATTGAATGCTCAAGTTTTCATTTCCCTATATCCCTGATCACATTAGTGAGAAATTCCAGGTAATATTGATTTCTAGAAGACACATATTTGTATCTATGAATGTGGTACAGTCAACATACCTAATTTTTCCAATATATCTTCTAATTTTTATTAAATTATATTAATTAAATAATGTACTCTTTTGTAGAGATGGGGATCTTGCTATGTTGCCCAGGCTGGTCTTGATCTCCTCAAGCGATCTTCCTACCTCATCCTCCCAAAGCTTTAGGATGACAGCTGTGAGCCATTGCACCCAGCTCATTTTCTTAATCCCAAAGACAACATGATATTACAGATAATTGATACAGTGTTTCCACCTCATGCCTATAGGACGTACACATTTTTATTTGATCAAGAACACAGGTGAGACTGGGTGCAGTGGCTCATGCCTGTAATCTCAGCACTTTGGGAAGGCCAAGGCAGGAGGGGCTCTTGAGGCCAGGAGTTCGAGACCAGCTAGGCAACACAGCAAGGCCCCATCTCTAATAAATTTTTAAAAAAAGAAGCAGGCAGGAAGATGCAAGCTTCCATCCTGCGTTTTGCACTTAATATCACACCATAATATTCTCCATAGTGCTTCTTGGTGTGTCTCAGGCCCTACCTTCACAATCATTAGTTTAGAACACAAGATTGGAGTTATTCTTCTTGGTTTTTCCGCCACCCCAGCTAAAAGTGAATGCATTGAGACGGCAGCCAACTCCATTTCACAGCATCAGGAATACAGGAAATTATGATGAGAAAGGACCCAGGAAAAATCTCTAGCACTCAGTAAGTCAGTTTTCAGTTGCTTCTGGAATCAGATTCTACAGCATGACTCAGGTACACCCGTTCGTGCCCATAGAGCCCCCAAAATAGAATTGAGTCAATCTATTTTCCTAACTATGTTTCATGTGTCTATCCAGAATTCTTTTGAACAAATCACTTCTTCAATACAGTAGGCATACAAAATCCATTTTTTCTGAAACGACTAAAATTTCTCTAATTTTTTAGTTGACTTTCAATATCTCTTCAGACCCTATCTATATCAAATGAAAGTGACTATAGGAATGATTAAATGAAAATGCCAATGCTGAACTATGCTTATCTAAACTAGTCAAGTAATTTTTACCATATTTTCTCCTAATTTACCTAGACAATTACATCAGCTCTTTCTTTGACTCTCACCTCATTCTTGGCCTAGTTCTATCCCTCCAGACATTGCAGGCATCAAAGCATCTTGAATGATTTGCTTGCTCTTTGAATTTCCAGCTCACTGGATTTAGTTGCAGGGTAATGAACACTTCCATTTTGTGTTCTGCTGCAGGTACAAAGTTTGGGCATCTTTACTTATCCTTACCTGAAATGCATGGGAGGCCATTAAAACAGAATTAATATGAAACTATTTCCTTTTCATTTTTTCATTTTCTTTTTCTTCTTCTTCTTATTATTTTCTTTTAAAAATGGGGTTTCACCATGTTGGTCAGGCTGGTCTTGAACTCCCGACCTCAGGTGATCCGCCCGCCTTGGCCTCCCAAGTGCTTGGATTACAGGCGTGAGCCACCACACCCGGCCTGAACCTATTTCCTTTTACTTCAACCCAGTACCAGCTGATGTGTTTTCTTTTGGTAGGCACGTTGGACACGCTGGTCTTCCTGACCCTCTGGCTTTCCCGATGCCCTTGTGCAATCTACCACTAATCACTCTCCTCAATTCTGGGCTCTAGGCCCTTGCATTTGTGTGATATAATGGGAGGAGATGGTAATCAGAAAGTGATCCCCCAAAAATAGATTGTCCATCCAAGCTTGAGCTTTAGATCAAAATTAATACCCTCTAAGTTGGAGGCGCTGATCAGGTGGGAAAAATAAAGAGTTCTGAACAAACTGGGAACCAGCAAAGACTTCTGGTTTGGTTGCTCAGTAACTGACCGTGTGTATATTATGTTCAATCTCTAATTGCTTATTTCTCCATAACACATACTCTTATAAATTCTCACTCCAGGACATAAACTGCATGTAATCCATTGCACTCCACTCGGGCAACAAAAGCAAAACTAAGAGACCGCACTTAGAGTATAGTCTCAATAACTGATTGTAGAAAGAGAAGCAGAAGAAAAGGCGTTCCTTTCTACAGTCAAGAATCCCGTCATCCTCACCTTAATTATTCATGGACCATATGACACCCAAAGCGCTTTTCACATATTCATTTTACCATGACATCACTGTGTGCCCAAATTAGAAACCAGGGGGCCAATGGAAACTTTCTGAGCATTTTTGAAAGCCTGATGCGGCCTCAGAGGAAGAACAGCTTGGATTAAACTGGTTTTTAATCCAAAGGGCAAAACATTTTGTCATTTTTCTTTTTCTTTCTTTTTTTTTTTTTTTGAGACAGAGTTTTGCTTTTGTTGCCCATATGGAGTGCAATGGCATGATCTTGGCTCACTGTAGTCTTCACCTCATTGGTCCAAGTGATTCTCCTGCGTCAGCCTTCCAAGTAGTGGGATTACAGGCATGCGCCAGCACGCCCAGCTCATTTTTGTATCATTTTGTCCTTTTTCAAAAAGACAACTGTTTTCCTGTCCACCTCTCTGCCTCCTCTTTCTCATTTATGTGTTTTTTATTGACAAGTTCAGTGCCGTTTTATCCTCATCACTATTTCTTTTTAAGCATGGGTTATAACCACAGGCTTCGAGCAACAGGCCTTAAATAGTACAATTTAAAACAGCCCTGGAGGCTGGGTGCGGTGGCTCATGCTTGTAATCTCAGCACTTTGGGAGGCTGAGGCGGGTGGATCATCTAAGGTCAGGAGTTTGAGATCAGCCTGGCCAACATGGTGAAACCCCGGCGCTACTAAAAATATAAAAATCAGCTGGGCGGCCTGTAATTCCAGCTACTCGAGAGGTGGAGATGGAATAATTGCTTGAACCTGGGAGGCAGAGGTTGCAGTGAGCTGAGATCGTGCCATTGCACTCCAGCCTGGGCAACAGAGTGAGACTCAGTCTCAAAACAAAACAAAAAAAGCCCTGGATTCTGTATCAGAAAGTCTCCATTGACCAAGGCCACTCAGGACAGTCTTGGAGCTCTTGAATACGTCATTTGATTTATAATCACAGCTTCCTCTTGGAGTGAATTTGAGAAAAAAACACCCTCAGATCTCGCAGGCTGGAGGGGACTCGGCAGTTACTCAGAGCCTCCAACTCCCAACTGTGGCTTCCTTCCTAGCCAGACCACCTCTGTCTTGGGTTTTCAAGTCTAAAGTCAAGACAACAGCAACCTCCGGGCCATGCTGGGAGGATTCTGGAGGTAGGGAGAATTCTGGAAGTAAGGCACCCAACACACTCAGCTCAGGACTGCTAGAGAAGTCAGAGCTAAATCTAGACCTGGATGGAAAGCCGTGAGGAAGAGGCTATGAGCGGGGAATGAAGTGGGTTGTGATGGTTTAACAAAAATATACCTGGAAAAAAAAGGTAATAGGGAAATGCAAGAGAAACCTGGTCTTTTTTTTTTTGAGATGGAGTTTCACTCATGTTGCCCAGTCTGGAGTGTAATGGCGCCATCTCGGCCCACTGAAACCTCCCAGGTTCAAGCAATTCTGCCTCCGCCTCCTGAGTAGCTGGGATTACAGGCACGCACCACCAAACCCAGCTAATTTTTGTATTTTTAAATTTATTTACTCATTTTCTTTTTTTTTTTTAATTTTTATTTTGAGATGGAGTCTCACTCTGTCACCCAGGCTGGAGTGCAATGGCACTATCTTGGCTCACTGCAATCTCCGCCTCCCAGGTTCAAGCCATTCTCTTGCCTCAGCCTCTTGAATAGCTGGGATTACAGGTATCCACCACCATGACTGGCTAATTTTTGTTTTTTGTTTTAGTAGGGACAGGGTTTCACCATGTCGGCCAGACTGGTTTTGAACTCCTGACCTCAGGTGATCCGCCTGCCTCAACCTCCCAAAGTGCTGGGATTACTTACAGGCATGAGCCACACTGCGCCTGGCTGAAACCTGGTCTTTTCGAGCTCAGCCAGTTAAATAACTTTGAGGCAATTTAAGGCTGAGGAAAGTTAAATAGCAGCTCAGTTACTAGGCAGAGTCCAGGCCTTAAAGGCACATTCCACCTGCGTTTGCACATGAAAAGATATCTGACCACCCCAGGCTTTCCAAGCCAGAGGCTAGGTGAGAAGCCTGAGCCTGAAAACCTCATTCGTTTTAGCAGGTTGATTTTTCTGTTGCAGAAAGCTATCCCGGAGTTGAGTTTTGAGTGTATTCTGTAGGTTGGATATTATGAGAAGCTACAATAGCAGCTCAATCTCAGTGCCCCAGGCTTTGTCGTTTTCACCTTTCTGGAGTTTCGCTCTTTCCTTCCCACCCTCTATTACTCAGAAAGTCCTTGATAGGATTTTGAAGTTACAGGAACTAAAAATCACTGCTGTAGGTAGAATACTTCCCCAAGTGAGACCTTAAGCTTCTGATCACTAAGAATAATTATATGAAAGCAGGCAGCCTCCCTCCTTCTGATAATTGCAATATGCTGTTCAATCAGGGCAGAGTGCAAAGAAACAGATCCTTTATGCAGTTGAGTTCCCAGGTCCTGGGTTACAGTGTCCCTGTCTTCTGGAAAACCCTAGCCTACAGGTAACTAGTCTCTACTGGGCCAATCTGCCACCAGGTGTGGAAAGACTCTCTTTACAAGCGATGACTCTCAAAGGCCACATTTGAAAATAAGGAAAACAGAAAAGTAGCTTTGAAATTGGCTAAGCCTGAATTTACTTAGTAGATCTGTCTTTAATATCTGAAGACGGGTTTTCACAGAAGGGCAATACAACTCTACTATTTTTCTACACTGTCCAGAGCTTCATTTTCAGTTTTCCCTATTATCAAATGAGGTTCATACCTCACAGGAATGCTTCAAAAGCAACTAATTAAATAAAATACATTTTAGGCTGGGTGCGGTGGCTCATGCCTATAATCCCAGCCCTTTAGGAGGCCGAGGTGGGTGGATCACATGAGGTCAGAAGTTAGAGACCAGCCCGGCCAAAAGGATGAAACCCTGTCTCTACTAAAAATACAAAAAGTAGCCACGTACTCCCAGTTACTCGGGAGGCTGAGGCAAGAAAATTGCTTGAACCCAGGAGGCGGGGGTTGCAGTGAGCTGAGATCCCACCACTGTACTCTAGCCTGGGTGACAGTGAGACTCTGTCTCAATAAAAATAAAAAAATAAAAAAAAAAAAAAAAAACAGTGCCAAGTACCTTATCAAATTCTGGAAACATTTTCCTTTGCCTGAAGGGAACTGAGAAACAATGTAAACCATTAAATCCGAAGTGAAAGCTGTCCTTTCCTAAAAAGTTAAAAGTTGTAACTAAGATATAGAAGGATACTAGTGATTTAACGAGACATATGGAAAATCCTAGTGCCCAGTAAGCTCATCACATAATGAAACAACATACAAACGTGCCATTCTTTGGAAAAAGCCTCTGGAAACAGAAATCTCATGACCAAATGACTCATTCAACATTTTTTCATGTACTTACTTTATGCCCGGCACTGTGCTAGGTTCTGGAAATATAAAACATCCACGCAGCCCACTTGAGTCCCAGCCTATTGGACCTTAAACTGCTGTCGGCGATGTAATAAGGCAACTTGGGAAGACCAGCTCCCCACCAGTTTCCTCCGTCCACCAGATTCCCAGCACGGTGACCTCTACCTACCTCTCTCGGTTCCCAGGAGGCTAAGGTTGCCCAGAGGCGTCCTGCAGTGAACACAATAAACCTGTTTAAGGTAAATGCAGTTTAATCATAGTGTTTTAAGTGGAATCACAAAGGCTGGAATGTGAAAGTGGAAAGGTCTGTTTGCCTTCAGTTCCACCCCCAAAGGCTTGCCCTGAGAGTCCCCGAGACTTGAGAACGCATATCTGCAGGGAGCCTGCCTGGAGTCTGGATTTCTTAAACTACTGGAGACCAGGCGCTACCGGATACCAGCTCATCCCCAGCCTCCAGAATCCTGGAGGGCTTTGAGTTAATTGCTTTCCACTCTAGGAATGTTATAAGAAGAAACTGCTCAGAAAGATAACTGCCCTGGGTGTACCTGGGATTTTCATGAGGATACTCCAAGATAGACCTCAGGATAATTTTTCTTGGGTGTTTTGCTAGGACTACCTTCCAGTTTGCCCCGGAAGAGGCTGCTTTTTCCAGAGGGGAAGTTTTGGATTCCCTCACAGACCCCTCGTGTTTAAGGTTCCACACTTCCATTTAGTTACTGGTAGGAAATCTTACAGTCTCTGCCATAGGGTAACCCCTAACAGATTTAGATATGTGTTCAACCCAAATGCTCCCCCAACAGGGGAAGAGAAATCCTGAGGGACAACAGAATTTAGTAGAAAATGCCCTGGGCTGGAGTCAGAAGGTAAGTTCTCTCCTCTCTAATGCAAGCTGTATACCTTGAGCAAGTCACTTTCCCTCCCTGGCTCTTCCTAGGTCTGGCAAACAGGCTATTTACATACCCTTCCAGGAATGAACTCATTCCTGTCCCAGGGAATAAGATAGTCCTACTGTGCATTTAGCCATGTTCCTCTCTTCTGCCAAACACTTTGCAGTTGGAAGCAGCTTATAAAATTCAGTGGGGATAAAGCAGGGCATGGTGGTATGCACCTGCAGTTTCAGCTCCTGGGGAGGCTGAGGCGGGAGGATTGTTTGAGCCTAGAAATTCTGAGACCAGCCTGGGGAACACAGTAAGACTTCAACTTAAAAAAAAAAAAAATCCAGTGGAGTTAAAAAAAAAAAAGTTTGCAGTTATAAAGCCAGGATAGACTGAAGAAACAGCAAATCAACAATTCTTTTTGTTTTTTCTGTGAAAGAGCCTTGCTCTGTCGCTCAGGCTGGAGTGCAGTGTCGTGATCTCAGCTCACTGCAACCCCTGTCTCCCAGTTCAAGCAATTCTCCTGCCTCAGCCTCCGAGTAGCTGGGACTACAGTCACCCATCACCATGCCCAGCTGATTTTTGTGTTTTTAGTAGTGATCAGGTTTCACTGTGTTGGCCAGGATGGTCTTGAACTCCTGACCTCGTGATCTGCCCTCCTCAGCTTCCCAATGTGCTGGATTATAGGTGTGAGCTACTGTGCCTGGCCAATTGTACATTTTAAAACAACTAAAAGTGTAATCGGATTGTTTGTAACACAAAGCATAAATGCTTGATGTGATAGAGACCCCATTTACCGTGAAGTGATTATTACACATTGCATGCCTGTATCAAAACGTCTCATGTAACCTGTAAATATATACCACTATTATGTATGAACAAAAAATTTTTAAAAGGACATACAATGCCAGCAGAAATTTAATAAGCATGTTCTATAAGCTAACAGTATATTTAGTGACACACAGAAGTATAATTTCTTTTATTTCATTTTTTTTTTTTTTTTTGAGACAGAGTCTTGCTGTACTGCCCAGGCTGGAGTGCAGTGGTGCAATCTCGGCTCACTGCAGCCTCCACCTCCCGAGTTCGAGCAACTCTCCTGCCTCAGCCTCGGGCTTACAGGCCAGTGCCACCACACCCAGCTGATTTTTGTATTTTTAGTAAAGATGAGGATTCACCATGTTGTCCAGGCTGGTCTCAAACTCCTGACCTTAAGTGATTCATCTACCTTGGCCTTCCAAAAGTGCTGGGATTACAAGCATGAGCCACTGCGCCTGGCCAAAAGTATAATTTATTTAACATTAATTCATTGAAACAGACATGCAAAGGATATTCATGTGCCAGGTGTGAGGGTTCACACCTGTAATCCCAGGACTTTGGGAGGCCGAGGCAGGTGGATCACTTGAGGTCAGGAGTTTGAGACCAGCCTGGCCAGCATGTAGAAACCCTGTCTCTACTAAAAATACAAAATTAGCCAGGAGTGATGGCGCATGCCTGTAATCCCAGTTATTCAGGAGGCCGAGGCAGGAGAATCGCTTGAACCAAGGAGGGAGAGGTTTCAGTGAGCTGACATTGCGCCATTGCACTCCAGCCTGGGCAACAAAAGTGAAACTCTGTCTCAAAGAAAAAAAAGATATTCCTAAAGTCTAGAAACATAGGTGGGTATATATAATGTCATCAAGACCACTTTCAATGTGTAACACACACATGCGTGTGCACACACACACACACACACACACACACACACTGCAGACTTTATGTAGATTGGAAATCAAGTTCCACATACCTGGAATCCTACTGAGTGTCACCCAGAAATGCTCATCAGGAGAGCAGGTATCCATTGACCACTCAAGTAAGTCAATGGCCCTCTGGTCTTGATGCACAAAATTAGCAAATTCCTTTTAAGGGCCACATAGGCAGAGCCAAAGTAAATGGTTAGACCGTGGGGAGGAGGCATTTTTCTCATCCAAGTCCACAGCATGAAGGGAAACAAACTGTTATCTCTGCTCCAAGTGCACGTATTTGGTCCTTCTGATAATACAAGGAGGAGGAGCACCCCGGGAGTGATATTTTTCCCTTTAAGTCCCTTCAAATGCTGAACTATCTCCCTGTTGGTTTTCAGGGGGATATCTTGCCTGCAGGTGTTGACGGTGTATTTCCAGGGAACCTCAGAGGCCACCAGGTCTTTCAGGCAGTGCAGGTCAGCTTGGAGCCTGGAGATCGCTGCATAGACCACAGACTCCGTCTTAGAAGCCACAAAGACGTTTGCAAAGCCGCTCAGTAGCTTTCTTACAGCATCTTTGAAAGCGGCTGGGGCCTTCTGATCCACACGGACACAGTAGATGTTTTGGGGAGTGTAGATGGCCTTGAAGAGCCTTTCAAATGTATCAAAGTCTTTGTGGATGACCATGACATAGGCCAAAGGGAACTTGGCTTTGTCTTTGGACAGAGGTTCCATATGTAGTGATTTTGGATCAAGTATTGCTGGCAAGTTATATTTCTCAGTGGCGTCACTGGTATATTTTCATCCAGGAACATTTTCTTGCCTATTGCAGTCATACCATACACTTCTGCAAGGACTGAAGAGTTTGAGATTTTCCCCTGTGGAAGGTATTTTTGCTGGACTAAATGGTTGGTATACAGGAATAAAAGAGCTATGAATGTGGCCATCAGTCCCAGGACCAAGCCAGATGCCCTCACCTTCATCTTTCCTATGATCTCTTCTCGGTTCATCACTCACCTGATTTTATGCCATTGCTGAAGTCAGTCTGCAGGTCCCCAGACTTGAGAAATCTGCTCTAGCAACTATTTTCAGCAAGAAGAGCAATATGACCATTTATCTAAAAGAAGGAGGATCAACCACAAGACTGTGGCTCTTCTCTTACATTGAAAAAATCAGGTGAATCTTCAAACATGAATCAGTGGGGCCAGCTGACCGCCTCGCAAAAGCCAGGTACAGTTGGGCATTTCTGAGTAGGTCAACCTCAAATTGAGACCCTAGCATCGGCCACGGCTGCCAGCTCAGAGTGTTTTTCCCATGTGGAGTAAGGGTGAAATGTATGTTCATTTATCACCTCATACAGAGCCACCATCACTGATGTCACCTTTGAGTGCAAGGGGCACTATATTTCTTCAGCTTCAGGCAATTGCAGTTGTCCTGAGGTTGGTCGCCATTTACATGAACAGTACCCAGAACTGCTCAATAGTGGAGTCTCTTTACTTAAAATTAAGGATCAAAAATTTATAGTATTTCAGGATTGGAAGGAATCTGGCAGATTATTCCCACCAACTTATTCAATTTACATATGGGGAACACTGTCAGTGAACCATAATGACTATTCTATCACACTTTGACTCCATTTTCTCACTGATGGCCTGAGAGGTAAGCATTGACATTATATCCACTTTGCACATGAAGAAATTAAGCCCAAAGATATGCTAGCTTGTCTGATATCCAGTAATGAGTTAATGGTAGCATGGGGTTTTCAAACTAGCTCTTCTTTTTTCTTAGAGTTGGGGTCTGGCTCTGTGCCCAGGCTGGAGTGCAATGGCACAATCTCAGCTCACTGCAACCTCTGCCTCCCAGGTTCAAGCAATTCTCCTGCCTCAGCCTCCCAAGTAGCTGGGATTACAGGTACCCACCACCATGCCCAGCTAATTTTTATATTTTTAGTAGCTGGTCTTGAACTCCTGACCTCAGTTGATCCACTTTGGCCTCCCAAAGTGCTGAGTTTACAGGCGTGAGCCACTGCTCCTGGCCTTACTTTTTTTTTTTTTTTTTTTTTTTTGTAGAGACAGGGTCTCACTATGTTGCCCAGGCTGGTCTTGAACTCCTGGGCTCAAGTGATTCTCCTGCTTTGATTTCCCAAAGGGATTATAGGCATGAGCCACTGTGCCTGGCCTCAAACCTAGTTATTCTAACTGCATAGGCCATCTACCTGGAATATTCTCTCCCCCTGCCTTTTCCTGAGTTCCTACTTATCTTTCAGGTCCCTACGTGATGCTGCTTCACTGGTGACCCTTCCTTGCCCTTCCAAGTCTGGGTTAGAAGCCCTTTCACCCACCCTAATAACACCTTGTACTCCCTACAATTGCTTGTTTGTTTGCTCTACCACTAGTCTGTGGAGGACTATTTCTTTTTAAAAATTTTTATGTATGTATGCATGTATTTATGTTGAGGCAGAGTTTTGCTCTTGTTGCCCAGGCTGGAGTGCAATGGCATAATCTTGGCTCACCACAACCTCCGCCTCCCGGGTTCAAGCGATTCTCCTGCCTCAGCCTCCCGAGTACCTGGGATTACAGGTGCGCACTACCACACCTGGCTACTTTTTGTATTTTTAGTAGAGACAGGGTTTCACCATGTTGATCAGGTTGGTCTTGAACTCCTGACCTTGTGATCTGCCCACCTTGGCCTCCCAAAGTGCTGGGATTACAGGTGTGAGCCACTGTGCCTGGCCAATATTTTATTTTTAAATGTATGATTTACGTATAGTAATTATACATATTTGTGGGGTGCAGCATGATGTTCCAATACATGTATACATTGTGTCATGATCAAATCACAGTAATTAGCATATCCATCACCTTAGACATTTATTGTTTCTTTGTTATCAGAACATTCAAAACAGCTCTTCCTGGTATTTTGAAATATACAATGCATTGTCATTAACTGTAGCCCTCCTCCTGTGCAATAGAACTCCAGAACGTATCCTTCTTCTCGCTGTAGCTTGGCCCCAGTTGCCCAATCTCTCATCATCGCCCTGCTCCTTTCCCTCCCCATTCTCTGGTAACCACTGTTCTACTCTCTGCTTCTATAACAACTTTTTAGATTCCACATGAGTGAGATCATGCAATGTTTGTTTCTCTGTGCCTGGCTTATTTCACCTAACATAACGCCCCATGGAGAACTATTTCTGTCTACTGGCCACTGCATTTTCAACACCTTGCTTCTGGTAGGCACTCACGGAATTGAGTTCAGCCACTCTTCTTTCCTGTATTACCAGAGATCAGCAAAACCACCGCTGAGGACTGCAGTCTGGCTCGCTGCATGTTTCTATGCAATCTCTCAGCTATAATGGTTTCATATTTTAAAAGGGTTGGGAGAAAATCCAAAGAAGAAAAATGTTTTGTGACACATGCAAATCATATGACATTCAAATTTCGGTGTCCAGAAATACAATTTTATTGGAACCACAGCCATGCTCATTTGTTTACATAGGGCCTATGGCGGTTTTCACTGTACAATGGCAGGGTTGAGTTGTTGCCACATCTGGCCACCAAAGCTTAAAATCTTCTCCATCTGGCCTTTACCAGAAAAGACTTGCTGACCCTCTCCTCTGTATCTACGGATGTCCCTTGCATACCATCATGTTTGCACTACATCAAGACATCTATTGTGGACTTGATATTATTTTACAACTTTTTGCTTTGTTTTCAAGATTTCCTTGTGAATGCCAGAATGACACGATATTTGGTAGCAAAGCATGAGCTTCAAAGAGAGATTTGTGTGGGTCTAGATCCTGGCTTTGCTGGTTCCTAGTTGTGTGACCTTGGGGAAGTCATTTTTCCTATCTGTCTTAATTTCTTTATCTGTAAAATAAAGATAATACCAGTAGGGCTGTTTTGTGAGTTGATGTGTTAATAAGTAGAATGCTCTTTGAGCAGTACTCACATGTAGTGAATACTCTGAAATGCTAGCTAGTCTTCTTACTGCGCATGCGCACAGTCACTTCTAGGGGCTACCTGTTCTGCCAGTGAGCTGGAAACACATCACTGCTCTTTGCCTGAAACTGGGTGGCCCAAGCTTTGGCAAGATGCAGTACTGCCACACAGTGGCCCTACAATGGGTGGCTTGGCATGCCCTTACAATTTTTTTTTTTTTTTTTTTTTGAGATGGAGTCTTGCTCTGTTGCCCAAGCTGGAGTGCAGTGGCGTGATCTCGGCTCACTGCAACCTCTGCCTCCTGGGTTCAAGTGATTCTCCTGCCTCAACTGCCCAAGTAGCTAGAATTACAGGCAGGGGCCACCACACCCAGCTAATTTTTGTATTTTTAGTAGAGATGGGGTTTCACCATGTTGACCAGGATGGTCTCTATCTCCTGACATTGTGATCCGCCCACCTCGGCCTCCCAAAGTGCTGGGATTATAGGAGTGAGCTACAGTGCCCGGCCACCCTTCCTTTTTTTTTTTTTTTTTTTTAGGTGATTGCAAATCTGTGGATTTGCAATCCTTCATAGCATTTTATTTCTCACCTGACTGGGAGCAGCTCGAAGGAAAGGACATGTCTCCAAAAACAGGAGTATTCAACATGGCATTTGAGGGGCATAGAAAACCTGCATGTCCCAAGGTCTCAGCCGCATCAGCCAGCCAAGAGATCACAATGACGCTTAAGAGGTTTCATAAGGAAGCTAATTACTTAAATGAGATTTGAGTCCAGAAGGGTGTCCTAGCAATAACCACTGTATATCTCATTACACCATGAGTAAGTAACCAATGCCATTCAATAGAGTTTCAGGAAAAATGAGACAAGAGACAGGTTAGATTAGATGGAAGAAAAGCAAGCAAGGCCTCGCATGTGGGATGCTAGGGTGGGCCCTCTGGACTCTGCTGGCAAAGTGGGCTAAGCAGCCAGGAGAGGACGTGAAGGGGAAAAGATGTCCCAGGGTGACGTGCCATCACTTAGATTATTTTTATTTATTTATTTTTTGAGACCAAGTCTCCCTCTGTTGCCCAGGCTGGAGTGCAGTGGTGCAATCTCAGCTCACTGCAACCTCTGCCTCCTGGGCTCAAGCGATTCTCCTGCCTTAGCACTCCGGAGTAGCTGGGATTATAGGTGCCCACCACCACGCCCGGCTAATTTTTGTACTTTTAGTCGAGATGGGGTTTCACCATATTGGTCAGGCTGGTCTTGAACTCCTGACCTCAGGTGATCTGCCTGCCTCAGCCTCCCAAAGTGCTGGGATTACAGGTATAAACCACTGTGCTCGGCCTGAGATGAATCTTAAAATGTCCCCAGTGTCCCAGGCACACTCAAAATTAAATAGAGGTCCAGCATCCGTACTCCGAAAATCTGATATCTGAAATGCTCCAAAGTCCAAAACTTTTTGAGAGTTGATGTGACACCATTAGTGGAAAATTCCACACCTGACCTCAAATGATGGAGTGCAGTCTAACAGCAGTTAGAAAGCTTTGTTTCTTGGACAAAATTATTTAAAATAGTGTATAAAATTATCTCCAGGCTAAGGTGTATATGAACTATAAATGAATTTCATGTTCAGACTTGGGTCCCATCCCCAAGACATCTCATTATATATATGCAAATATTCCAAACTCGAAAAAATTTGAAATTTAGAATACTTCTGGTAGCAAGCATTTTGGATATGGGATACTCAATCTGTAGTTTCATTTTAATGTAACTTAACTGAGCACCAAATTGTAAATTCCTTTTTAAAAAAATTCAGAAAACTTAAATGGCTACATAAGATGACAGTCCAGTGACAGACATGGAAAAAGGCTTAGAGGTCATCTCACCCATCACACTATTTTATAGAGGAAAGGAAAATGCCATCTAGCCCCGGACCTGGGAGTGGTGGCGGACCACAGCTGGTCAGACACAAGAAGCTGCTTCCAAAAATGTTTCTTTCCATTTGTCCTACAGTGAAGACCTCAGAAAACAAACCAAAAAAAATTTTTTTTTTTTGAGATGGAGTCCCACTCTCTCCAAGCTGGAGTGTCATGGCGCGATCTCGGCTCACTGCAACCTCCACCTCCCGGGGTCAAGCGATTCTCCTGCCTCAGCCTTTTGAGTAGCTGGGACTATAGGTGCGTGCCACCACACCTGGCTAATTTTTTGTATTATTGTAGAGACAGGGTTTTACCATATTGGCCAGGATGGTCTCAATCTCCTAACCTTGTGATCCGCCTGCCTTGGCCTCCCAAAGTGCTGGGATTATAGGCATGAGCCACCGGGCCCAGCCTAGAAAACAAAATTTTATAAGCATGTCTCTAGCTCTAACTCTCTATTCAACCGAAGGACAAATTAAATACGGAAGGAGATAATCTTAACTTCATGAGATTTGTTCTTATATGTAGTTTCTACCCTGAGAAACCAATCTATGATAAAGATAATATTTGTGCTTTTCAATGAGGCTGGCAAAACATTAGAACTTTGAAGCTCAGAGCGATAACATTTATTCATTCGTGTGAACCTTATCAGGATTAGGTAAATCTAATCAAAGCAAAACAAAAATGACCGGGAAAGCTTTGTGACGAAAACCAATAGGTGTATTCAATACTCCTTTGAAGGGCACCTAATTCCATAACATTTATATTTATAAATGTCCTCTAAATCTTTTATCTTCTGCAAATAAATTATTTCTCACAAATACCAAATACAAGGGTTAGTCCACTACATCAGCCTGTTTTCCAGCATGTACTCGGTGTCTCCAGGATGAGGACACGTTACGGGTCTTTTCACACTTCTCTCTCCCATCACCTGTCCCTCTCCTTCTGGATTTAACATATTGTTGCATGTCTGTCAAATTAGCTGGAATGGAACAGTAATGTTTAATCAGGTGTACACACTGCCACGGGAACCTGCAACTTCAAATTCTACCCCTAATCACTGACATTGACTTGTTAAAACATATTTTTTTTCGAGACGGAGTCTTGCGACCTCACCCAGACTGGAATGCAATGGCGTGATCTCGGCTCACTGCAACCTCCACCTCCCAGGTTCAAGCGATTGTCATGCCTCAGTCTCCTAAGTAGCTGGGATGATAGCCACCATGCCCAGCTAATTTTTGTATTTTTCATAGGGCCGGGGTCTCACCATGTTGGCCAGGCTGGTCTTGAACTTCTGACTTCAGGTGATGCAGGTGTCTCAGCCTCTCAAGGTAGCTGGGATTACAGGCACCCACCACCACACCTGTGAGCCACTGTGCCCAGCAGTAGGTTTGTTTGTTTGTTTGTTTTTGTTTTGTTTTGTTTTTTGAGACGGAGTCTTGCGGTGTTGCCCAGGCTAGAGTGCAGTGGTGCTATCTCGGCTCATTGCAAACTCCACCTCCTGGGTTCAAGTGATTCTCCTGTCTCAGCCTCCCAAATAGTTGGGATTACAGATGTGTGCCACCACACCTGGCTAATTTTTTGTATTTTTAGTGGAGATGGGGTTTCATCATGTTGGCCAGGCTGGTCTCAAACTCCTAACCTCAAGCGATCCAACCGCCTCGGCCTCCCAAAGTGCTGGGATTATAGGCATGCGCCACTAAACCTGGCCCAAACAGTTTTTAAAACGATGTAAATAACACATACCATAAAATTTACCATCTGCACCATCTTCAAGTGTGCAATAGAATAGGGTTAACTACATTGCATGTTGTTGTATGACAGATATCTAGAACTTTCTCACCTTTGCATATTGAAACTTCATACTCACCAAAGAACAACTCCCCATTTGCTGTCCCCTCAACTCCTAGCAACCATATTCTGCTTTTTGTTTTCATGAGTTTGATTATTTATTTAGAGATGGAGTTTCACTCTTGTCACCCAGGCTGGAGTCCAGTGGTGCCATCTTGGCTCACTGCACCCTCCAACCCCTGGGTTCAAGCGATTCTCCTGCCTCAGTACCCACTAGTCGCTGGGATTACAGGTGCCTGGCTAGTTTTTGTATTTTTAGTAGAGATGGGGTTTTGCCACATTGGCCAGGCTGGTCTCGAACTCCTGACCTCTGGTCATCCACCTGCCTTGGCCTCCCAAAGGGCTGGGATTACAGGCATGAGACACCTCACCTGGTTCAAGTCTGATTACTTTAAATACCCCACATTCGTGAAATCATGCAATATTTTTATTCTTGTGACTGGCTAATTTCACTTAGCATAATGTTTGCTAAGCGTCTTTGGCACGCACTGGTCTACCCAACAAACATGAGCTGAGGACCTAGTGCTGGCTAACATTGCCAGGAATAGCTGTTATACTAGAAAAATCTACTTGTAAAATGGTAAAAATAGCAGTATGGGTTTGTAGAGGGTTTTCACACATACTGTGTCATCATTTAAGACAGGGTTTCTCACCCTTGGCATTATCGTTATTTTAAACCAGATAATTGGCTGTGGTGGGGGCTGTCCTGTTCATTACTGGGCATTTAGCAGCATACTGGTGTCTACCTGCTAGTTGCCAGTAGCATCTTCTCCCTCCAGCTGTGACAAACAAAATGTCTCCAGGCATTGCTAAATGTCCCTTATGGGGCAACCTTCCAATAAGGTGGACCAATAAGCTACCTTCCAAAAGAGGTAAAATGCAGCTAATGAAACTTTATGAGGTTTGTATAATGACTTGTAATAGCAGGGCATGGTGACATGCACCTGTAGTATCAGCTACTTGGGAGGCTGAGGTGGGAGGATTCCTGGAGCCCCGGATTGAAAGCTGCAGTGCATTGTGATCCAGCCTGTGAATAGCCACTGTACTCCCGTCTGGGCAACATAGTAAAATCTGCTCTCTCTAAAAAGGAAAACAAACAAAAACAGTGTATGAAGCTACCTGGTACATTACAGGCACTTAATAAATAAGAGTTGTGGTTCACGCCCATAATCCCAGCACTGTGGGAGGCTGAGATGGGTGGATCATCTGAGGTCAGGAATTCAATACCAGCCTGGCCAACATGGTGAGATCCTGTCTCTACTAAAAATACAAAAAATTAGCCAGTCATGGTGGTAGGTGCCTATATTCTCAGCTACTTGGGAGGCTGAGGCAGGAGAATCGATTGAACCCAGGAGGCAGAGGTTGCAGTGAGCCGAGATCATGTCATTGCACTCCAGCCTGGGCAACAAGAGCAAAACTCCATCTCCAAAAAAAAAAAAAAATTGTCATTATTTGATAACATCATATATATGAAATGAGTAGCTGGATATTAAGTATAACCCATTAATGGGACACTGAACAATAGAAGTTCACTGGATAGGATTTTTTTTTTTTTTTGAGATGGAGTTTCGCTCTTGTTGCCCAGGCTGGAGTCCAATGGTGCGATCTCAGCTCACCACAACCTCCACCTCCCAGGTTCCAGCAATTCTCCTGCCCCAGCCTCCCGAGTAGCTGGGATTACAGGCATACACCAGCACACCTGGCTAATTTTGTACTTCTAGTAGAGAGGGGTTTCTCCATGTTGGTCAGGCTGGTCTGGAACTCCCGACCTCAGGTGATCAGCCCTCCTCAGCCTCCCAAAGTGCTGGGATTCCAGACGTGAGCCACCCTGCCTGGCAGATAGGAATATTTTTATTTGAAATCTGGCTCTATCTCTAATTAGATGTGTGCTGTTGGCAAAAATCACTGAGTCTCTTTGGGTCTCAGTTCTACCAACTGTCAAGGGAGATTAAATAAACTCGCTGTGTGTACTTTATAAGATTATAATGATATCAAACTTGTATGATAAAAGGAAGGTGCTTTGAAAGTATAAACTTGTTCCACATGCAAGCCATTGGTATGATGTAAATTTTCTGTAACAACTTTATTGAGACTTAATTCATATACCATACAATTCTCCCATTTGAAATGTACAGTGAAGTGGTTTTCAGTATATTCACACAAGGTTATGCAACCATTATCTCTATCTAATTCTACAATATATGTTATTATCCCAAAAGAAACCATCTAACCATTACATCACCGTCCCAACTCCCTGGGTCCCTGAGAGCTGCTAATTTATCTTCTGATTCTAAAGTTTTTCCTGTTCTGAACATTTCACAACTAGAATATGGTATACATTTTACTAGTTGCCTTCACAGTATTGTAACAATCTAAGCTGTCTCACATCCTTTTTTGGAAGAGGGGAGGTGTGTTTGTTTTATTAGAGTAAGCAATAGTGTGTTCTTTTTGTCAATTTTTTTTTGCCAATTCAGTCTCCATAGAGACTGTCAAAAATTGCCAATGACTGTATTTCAAGTCGTCATGGCAGGGTATTGGGAAAAGTTTTCAATTAGCAATAATTGCGCCTCGGATAAACCTCATTGGTTATAATACTGTGCAAGGCTGTCAATAATATTTTTTAACAATTTTTTTTTTAGACAGTCTCCCTCTGTCACCCAGGCTGGAGTACAGTGGTGCGATCTCAGCTCACTGTAACCTCCACCTCCAGGGTTCAGATAATTCTCCTGCCTCAGCCTCCCAAGTAATTGGTATTACTGGCGTCTACCACGACGCCGGGCTAATTTTTGTAGTTTTAGTAAAGATGGGGTTTCACCATGTTGTTCAGGCTGGTCTCGAACTCCTGACCTCAGGTGATCTGCCTGCCTTGGTGTCTCAAAGTGCTGGGATTACAGGCATGAACCACTTTGCCCAGCTGTATTTTAGTAACATTTTATCACAGAAATAGCTCAGGAATAGATAAGTGTTCTAAAATTATTGCCATGTTGCTCATTGAATGTTTGTCAAACCACCTCTGTGACTGATGCCCATGTAGAAAAGATTTGTGAAATAGTATTATGAAGCACCCTCATATTTCTGCCAGCAGTAAGGATTTTCCTTTGTTCTTTGATGTTCATATTTGCTTTAGTTCTAAGTCCCATAAGGGGCCTGTTTAGTCTCAGCTAGTTTGCGCAAGAAAGGAAGGCTTGTGAAATGCTCTCTGAACAGGTTTGGCCAATCAAACGTTTGGCGTGGTGTTGTCAGGAAGCTTGCCTCTCACCAGAAGGAGAACATCTGGGAGGTGTCACTGCAGCAGCCCGTTGCTGGGTGGAGGTCTGGCAGCTCCAATGGAATACGTGAAAGTGGTTTGGAATGGACGATTGTGATCCCATTTTTTTTTTTTTTTTTTTTTGTAAAGTCTCACCATCTTGTCCAGGATGGTTTTGAACTCCTGGGCTCAAGCAATCCTTCCACTTCAGCCTCCTAAAGTGCTGGAATTACAAGTGTGGGCCACCATGTCTAGCCTCTAATTTTTAATATTTATTTATGCTTTACCTAAGAAATGCCTTTACTATACCAAGGACTGAGGTAGATATGTGCTAAGCACTTGGGATACAGGGGTGAGAGACAGTGGAGTGCAGTGATGTGATCTCAGGTCACTGCAACCTCCGCCTCCCGGGTTCAAGCCATTCTCCTGCCTCAGCCTCTTTAGTGGCTGGGACTATAGGTGTCTGCCACCATGCCTGGCTAATTTTTGTATTTTTAGTAGAGATGGGATTTCACCATGTTGGCCAGGCTGGTCTCAAACTCCAGACCTCAGGTGATCCGCCTACCTCGGCCTCCCAAAGTGCTGAGATTACAGGTGTGAGCCACCATGCCTGGTCCAAACACATTTCATGCTACACAGATGCGCACTCATACATTCACACATATACAGAATAAAAAGACTGGGATGTATACACAAGAATGTTAACAGTGGTTTTCCCTGTGTTGTAGCATTATGAATTATTTTTGTTACTTTCACTCTCTTCCAGAGCTTGCACTGCTTTTACAAGTGGGGAAAAGATTCTGTTCAGTCTCAATTTGCAGAGCTAATTTCTGAAATCCAGAAATGTCAAAGTGGAAAGCACATCTGCTCCAGGAGTAACACAGTGTACCAAATACCGCATCCTGAGACAGCTCCATGTTTCAAATTACGGTAGGAGAGCTGAAATTTCTGAGAGAAACACCCAGAGACTTCCAGGCAGTATATGTTCATGAAAAGAAAAAAATATATCATCTGGTATTTTTATGAAGTTCTTTTCTGCGTTATGAAAAATTTAATTCACTTTAATGAAGATTAATCAAGAATACATTGAAACACTATCCTTTTTTCTTTTCTTTCTTTCTTTCTTTCTTTTTTTTTCCAGAGACAGGGTCTCACTCTGTTGCCCAGGCTAGAGTGCAGTGGCATGATCTTGGCTCACTGCAACCTCCGACTCCCGGGTTCAAGCTATTCTCCTGCCTTAGCCTCCTGAGTAGCTGGGATTACAGGCATGCGCCACCATGCCCAGCTTATTTTTGTACTTTTAGTAGAGATGAAGTTTCACCATGTTGACCAGGATGGTCTCAATCTCCTGACCTTGTGATTTGCCCACCTTGGCCTCTCAAAGTACTGGGATTACAGGTGTGAGCCACTATACCCGGCCGCACTATCCCTTTTTCTGCATATTCTTTCCAGATCCAGGAAAGGGTTCAGGGGAGGGAAGCAGTCATTTCCGACCTTTTCTTGCCTTCTGACCTCCTGGCCACTGAAGCACACAGGCCAATTCCACATTTAATAACCTTCAGAGACAGATGTTTGTAAAGTGGAACCCTGGCTTGATTAATTCAGACTGTGCCTAAAACCAATGTTTATTTTGTTTTATTGCCTTATATTTGAAGTTTAAATGTCTACTGGTTATTGATCAACTTTTATTATGGATTTACTGGCACAAAAAGGTGATTTGAAAAATGCTAATATCTCACACCTTGAAGGTTGACAATTTAAACTAGTTCAGTAAAAGATTTGAGAAGTCATGCAGTAAATAAACTTGCTTGGCTTTATTTCACCCAGTGTTTACCAAACTAATTTTTTCAGCTAAGTTTTTTTTTGTTTTTGTTTGTTTGTTTTTTGAGACAGAGTTTCACTCTTATTGCCCAGGCTGGAATGCAATGGTGCCATTTCAGCTCACTACAACCTCCACCTCCCAGGTTCAAGCAATTCTCCTGCCTCAGCCTCCAGAGTAGCTGGGATTACAGGCATGCACCACCATGGCTGGCTAATTCTGTATTTTTAGTAGAGATGGGATTTCTCCATGTTGGTCAGGCTGGTCTCGAACTCCTGACCTCAGACGATCTGCCCACCTCGGCCTCCCAAAGTGCTGGAATTATAGGCATGAGCCACTGTGCCTGGCAAGGGACAAATTTTTATAACAATTAAAAAATAAAGATATAATAACAGCAACAAGGAGAATCCAATAATGGTGGATTTGAACTTCAGAAGAGAGCATGGTAGGAGAGCCTAATACAGGAGTGAAAAAGCAGAAGGAAGCTCAGCTATACAGGACACTGAATCAGCAAAAGCAAGGCCAAGGATGAAGGTTTACAATTCTCAGCAGCCTTCTTCTTTCATGCGACTGGAATGTTTAAGTTCAGAATCAAGGAACATTCTAGTATATACATTATCAGGAATAATTCAAATAAGTTATTAAACCAAAATGAAAGCTTAATTAGATAGCAATTCAGCAATCAGGACACACATTTCATCGTTATTATAGCCAGCAGTTAGCAAATACAGGACATCACACGGCATTTATAAAGGACTTTGTGCTTAATGAAAATAAAAAATATGATGTATCAAAATTTGCAGGATTCAGCTAATGTAGTGCACAGAGAAAATTTTACAGCATAAAATACCTACATTAAAAAAGAAGAGGCCGGGTGCGGTGGCTCATGCCTGTAATCCCAGCATTTTGAGAGGCCGAGGTGGGCAGATCACCTGAGGTTGGGAGTTCAAGACCAGCTTGACCAACATGGAGAAACCCCTTCTCTACTAAAAATACAAAATTAGCCAGGCGTGGTGGTACATGCCTGTAGTCCCAGCTACTTGCGAGGCTGAGGCAGGGGAATTGCTGGAACCTGGGAGGAGGAGTTTGTGGTGAGCCAAGATCGCTCCATTGCAGTCCAGCCTGGGCAACAAGAGTGAAACTCCATTTCAAAAAAAAAAAAGAAGAAGGAAGAAAGGGAGGAGAGGGAGGAGGAGGAAGAATAAGAGTCGCTAATCAATGACTTCAGCTTCCACTCTAGAAAAATAAAGAAAGAGGCTATGTTAAATCCAAAACATGCAGAATGAAAAAAATACTAAAGATAGGAACAAAAATAAATAAAACAGAAAACAGGTAATTATTCTAGAAAGTTGCCACGAACTCTGAATTAGCTAATCCTGAAACGTTGCTCCTAGAGGATATATATGTCACGTGGATTATAATCTTGAATCTCCAAAACAACTCATCCTGATTGATTCTCTTTTCTTTATTTTGTAAAAGAGAAAACTATGTTCCAAAGTGTTAAGTGTCTTGCCTGAGGTTGCCCCACTAAGGGGTGTTTTCTGCTACTGATTTCCAACTTAATTCCATGTGATCAGAGAACATTATTACTATTACTTTTCTCTATTTATTTTTTAGGTTCTGGGGTACATGTACAGATCATGCAGGAGTGTTGCATAGGTACATACCTGTCAATGTGGTTTGCTACCTCCCTAACCCCGTCACCTATATCTGGCATTTCTCCCCATGTGATCCCTCCCCAACCTCCCCAGCCCCTGCTGTCCCTCCCCAGCCCCCCACAAACAGACCCCAGTGTGTGATGCTCCCCTTCCCGTGTCCACTTGTTCTCATTGTTCAACACCCATCAAGTGATTCTCCTGCTTCTGCCTCCCGGGTTGCTGAGATTACTGGCGCCTGCCACCATGCCGGCTAATTTTTTGTATTTTTAGTAGAGATGGGTTTTCACCACGTTGGTCTCAAACTCCTGACCTCAGGTGATCTCTCTGCCTCGGCCTCTAAAAGTGCAGGGATTATAGGCGTGAGCCACTGCGCCCGGCCCCGTCTCTGTTTTCTAGTCATCTCTGTGTATGAGCTGAAACGAGAAAGCAGTGTCAGCTTGTTCAGCCTTTGCTGGGAATGTGAAAGCCTAGCAACTTAAATTTCTGGCAGCTCTGCACATATGGGCAAGTGATCATGAATAATACTTATAAGGTTAATACCTTTGGGGTTACACAAACATTTTAATGAGTAGGTGAATTTAAAACACATAATCTACAAATAAGGATCAACTATATTTACTCAAGGGAATTCAAAGCATGTGTTCATATATACTTTTCGTATACAGCTATTCATGACATCTTTATTTATAATTTTAAAAAAGTGGAAGTAATACCAATGTCTATCAATAGGTGAATGGATTAAAAAAAGTATGATATAGTCGGACAATGGAATACTTCCCAGTAATAAAAGGAGTGGACTATTGATACATCCAACAACATGGATAAACCTGAAAATATTTATACTGAAAGAAGCCATACCAGAAAACAACGTTCCTGCTATAAGATTTCGTTAATATAGAGATCTAGAAAATGCAAACTTCCTATAGCGACAGAATGCCAGGTAGTGGTTTTCTGGAAGGAAGACATCTCAGAGGGACCTGGGGAAAGCTTTTGGGGCTGATGAATATGTTCAGTGTTTTACTGAAGTGATGATTTCATAGATATTTTAATATGTTAAAACTCATCAATCATACATGTATGTGAAGTTTATTGTATCTCAATTATATCTCAGTTGCTGCATTGGGTGGAATATGTGAGAAATAATTAAATTGGTAGAGTTATCTATATCCATTAAATTCTGTAGAATGGGGCTGGGTGACATGGCTCACCCCTCTAATCTCAATACTTTGGAAGGTCGAGGCAGGTGGATCACCTGAGGTTAGGAGTTGAAGATCAGCCTGGCCAACATGGTTAAACCCCATTTCTATTAAAATACAAAAAAAAAAAAAAAATTAGCCAGACATGGTGGCACTTGCCTGTAATCCCAGCTACTCAGGGGGCCAAGGCAGGAGAATCGTTTGAACCCAGGAGGTGGAGGTTGCAGTGAGCCAAAATCATGCCACTGCACTCCAGCCTGGGTGACAGAACAAGACTCCATCTCAAAAAAAATAAATAAATAAAATAAATTCTATAGAATTGTTAAGTATTACATTAGTAAACTAAAATCTATTGAACGAATTCTAATCTATTGAATTCAATAGAATAGTTACATATCAAATTAATGCATATTGTACTGCCTAAGATATGAATGAATGGAACGCTATGAAATATTTGCAAACACTTGTAACACACAATGTGCCATGCACTGTTCTGTGCTCTTTACATACAATAAATCAGACTCACGGCAACCCCATGAGAGGTATACTATTATTATCTTTCTTTTACCCAAGAAACATATGAGGCAGAGAGGTTAATTAACTCTCCCAAGGTCACACAGGCTTGAAGCAGGAGAACTCGGTCTCAAAAGCAGGCAGTTTCGTGCCAGAATCCATGCCGTTAGCAGCAAGGGTCCACCATTTTCTTCTTGAAGGAAGGCAACTAACATTTATTGAGCAGCTACTACATATCAAACACTATGTTCAGTCCTTCTGCATTCATTGTCCAACTTAATTCTCACTGTTCCTAAAGAAAGCTATTATTATCCCAACTTTTTAGATGGAACAGCTTAAATCCAAACCAGGTCCCACAGTGATTTTATGCATGAGCTGCATTTAAATTTTATTTAGTCGCCCTGGCCCTCCATGTCTTTTCCACTGGTCTATTTCCTGTTCACCTCTATGTCCTACATCCACAGTGCCCAGGACAAAATTTCACTACTAAGTTAGCTATGAAAAGATGGACACATTCTCCCTCACAACACAATGAAAAGGCAAATTATAAACAAGGGAGGATGGAGCCAGGTGACCCCCAGTTCTCAAAAAACATCTAACACTTTTACCCCAGGAGGTAGAGTTTAATGCCCCCACCCCGAGGGCATACTGATTTAGTAACTCACATCCACAGAATGGGGTGTGGAAAGAGAAAAGAGGTCACTTTACTGTGGAGAAGCCTGGAAAACATCTTGACCAACGGATCAAAGACAACCTCTCGGTGCCACCTTGTGGCTACGGTACCTCTGATTCGGTGTGATGAGAAGGCCATTTTACCTCTGTGGCATTCTTTCCCACAGAACTCATAACTGCAGTCTAACCATGAGAGAATACATCAAACAAACCCAAACTGAGGACCATTTGAAAAAATACCTGGCTAGCATTTCTCAAAATGGTCAAGGTCACAAAAAAAAAAGACAGAAAGCGTTATAGAGCAGAAGAGTCTAAGGAGGTACGACAACCAAGCACAGTGTGTATTATGGGCTGGATCCTGGAACAAAAATCAACCATGGTGGAAAAACTAGGGAAATCAGAATAAAGTCTGGAGTTGAGTTAGTAGTAATGCATCAGTGTTAATTTCTTAGTTTTGGCTGAGCATGGTGGCTCATGCCTGTAATTCCAGCACTTTGGGAGGCTGAGGTGGGCAGATCACCTGAGGTCAGGAGTTCGAGACCAGCCTAGCCAAAATAGTGAAATCCCATCTCTACTAGAAATACAAAACTTAACCAGGCGTGGTGGTGCACGTCTGTAGTCCCAGCTACTCGGGAGGCTGAGGCAGGAGAATTGTTTGAACCTGGGAGGCGGAGGTTGCAGTGAGCCGAGATCACACCACTGCACTCCAGCCTGGGCAACAGAGACTCTGCCTCAAAAAAAAAAAAAAAAAAAAAAAAAAATCTTAGTTTTGACAAATGTACCACAAAAATAATATGAGTTGATAATATTAGCAGAAACTGAAATTGGACGATGGGCGTGTAGGGATTCTTGACTATCTTTGCAAATTTCTTGTACATTTAAAGTCCCAAAATAAAATTTATTTAAAAAAATCTAATCAGCAGCCCTTACTCAGGCAAAAGCAGAGCTTGGCCCCTGTTTGCTCAGAAAGAGTATTTAGGGGCATGGTGGACGCAGCCTGCCTTTCAGACCACCCTGGCATCATTTGCAGTCTGTGGCCCTGCAGCCGGGTCTCCAGCACAAGCCGAGTCGAGAGCGCACCAGCCGGCTTGTGTTTAACACTTGGTTAGAGGAGCTTAAGCATCAACCTCCCTCCAAGTAGAAAACTGTCCTCACACGGAAAATAAGGTCAGTGTTCTTTAATTGTGGTATCCCTTGATAATCTGATTCAATAACATTCCAGAAAAATTTGGGATACGAGGCCAAAAAAGTCTGCTAATTGGTTGCCCGGCTGGTGAGAAGAGCAGAGTCCTGGTTCTTGGGTATTAACTGTGTGAACTTCAGCAAGATTCTGAACTCAGAGGAGCCGAGGTGATAGCTAGATGAACGAATGTGTGAACTGATAGACACAACGGAAAGGGTTCTCTCTCAGCAAACTCCTTCCTCAACCAGGCATCAGGGTGCAATCTCAGAATTTTCCAGAATGCCACACCTTTCTCGTAAAATCCTACCAACCTCACATTCTGACTTCACAGAACTGACTTTTATTTTGCTTTTTAACAATGTGTTTGGTTTTGTTTCACAAACATTACTATATGGTAGTGAATACTAATAGTTGCCCCTCAGAGAACAGTAGACAGGCTTTCAAGATCCAAATAAGAGTGAATTTGGAACTGGGCACAGTGGCGTACGCCTGTAATCCCAGCACTTGGAAAGGCCAAGGTGGGTGGATCACTTGAGATCAGGAGTTTGAGAGCAGCCTGGCCACATGGCGAAACCTCTTCTCGACTAAAAATACAGAACTTAGCCAGGCTCAGTAGCGGCGTAATCCCACCTACTCGGGAGGCTGAGGTACGAGAATCACTTGAACCCGGGAGGCGGAGTTTGCAGTGAGCCGAGATTGCACCACTGCCCTACAGCCTGAACTATAAGAGTGAGACTCCAGTCTCAAAAAAAAAAAAAAAAAAAGTGAACTTGGCCAATGTAGGGTCATGAGGGCTGTGTGCTTGCAGGCAGATTATGGACCAACTACTGTGTAGGCCTGATGCATTTCCAAAGTAGGCAATAAATCATATTATTATTATTTTTTTGAGGCGGAGTCTTGCTCTGTGGCCCAGCTGGAGTGCAGTAGGCATGATCTTGGCTCACTGCAACCTCCGCCCCACCCCGGGTTCAAGTGATTCTCCTGCCTCAGCCTCCCAAGTAGCTGGGAACACAGGCGTTCACCACCACTCCTGGCTGATTTTTTGCATTTTAGTAGAGACAGGGGTTCAGCATGTTGACCAGGATGGTCTCAATCTCCTGACCTCGTAATCTGCCCGTCTTGGCCTCCCAAAGTGCTGGGATTACAGGCATGAGCCACTGCGCCCGGCCAATAAATCATACAATTAAAAAAAAATCACTTGAGATAATGCACTAGAGTAGATCACACATGCACGCACATACACGCATGCATGCACGCACATATTCTAGAGAGTAACGTGAGGTTTTCAGAATCTAGGGATTCCAAGTGTTTCCTGCTTTCACCTCCAGGGAAGTAGAAATGACTGCAGGTAAACAGACACCCCCTGCAAGAATTCCTCAGCGCTAGTTCAAGACATTTGGTACAAAGCAGAGACAGAGACCATGAGCCCTGGGTGCTATCACAGAACTATAGCTGTGCATGGCTTTTGCAAAGGCGACTGTAATGGGCAGATTTTTTTCTTTTTTTTTAATTTGAGACGGAGTTTCACTTTTGTTGCCCAGGCTGGAGTGCAATGGCGTGATCTTGGCTCACCACAACCTCCACCTCCCGAGTTCAAGTGATTCTCCTGTCTCAGCCTCTCAAGTAGCTGGGATTACAGGCATGTGCCACCACGCCCAGCTAGTTTTGTACTTTCAGTAGAGATAGGGTGTCTCCGTTTTGGTTAGGCTGGTCTCGAACTCCTGACTTCAGGTGATCCACCCGCCTTGGCTCCAAAGTGCTGAGATTGCAGGCGTGAGCCACTGCGCCCGGCTCATTGTCATCTTCTCACTGAAACCTGGCTCCCTGGGGACTCAGCCTTCCCTGAGTGTCTCAGATGGCGTTTTCTCTCCTATAGCCTTTGTGCCACTGAGACTAGGGGTGGAGTAAGGCTCTTCCTCATTCCTCAATCACTGCTTCAAACCATCTTCCCTTTCATCTTCACAGATACATCCAGCTACAAATCTCATGCCATTATCAGACTCTCCCACACATGATTCCACTTTGTAAGCAGTCGTCTGCTGACCTTGGGGTCACACCCCCATTCCTTATAGAGATACAGTGACATTCTAGGCAATACACGCCTGCCCCAGCTCCTGGTGATTTCAATGTCTACTTAGATGCCCTCTCCTCTAGTGACCCCTTTGTCCGCCCTGCTTCAGTGGCTCACTCTGTGGCCATACCCTCGACGTAGTTGCTACCATAACAACCACCCTGACAACATCAATTGCCGCAACTCACTCTCTACCCCGCCACCATCTTGGCATTCTTCCTCCCATATCTCCAACTCCAATAATCCGCTGGCTCCACTGGGACTTCAGCTATGATCGTATAACCTTTTTACTCCTTTCAATGCTACCATATCCTTTCTTCACTTCTTATTCAGCTAAATCCTGTGGCCAGTTATTATCATGACTTCTTGCTTGAACCCCTTGGCTCTCTCACCCTCTCTTCGTCCTTTCATGTGGCTCTCTCACAGCCCTGGTGACATCCATCCTTGCCTGGTCCACGCTTGTCCCTACGGAAAAGCATCCAACGCTGCAGAATATTTTAAATTAGTGGTCACTCACCTATGTGGGCCCTGTTCCTTACCCCTCTTGCCTAGATAATTATTTCATCACTTACCCCTCCTCAAGCCTCTAAACACCCAGCCTTCTGTCAGCGGTCACTGTCAGCTGACAACAGGCGTTCCACTTCTCTGAAAACAGTAAAGTGGCTGGGGGTGGTGGCTCCCATCTGTGATCTCAGCACTTTGAAAGACCGAGGTGGGCGGATCACCTGAGGCCAGGAGTTCGAGACCAGCCGGACCAACGTGGCGAAACCCCATCTCTACTAAAAATACAAAATTAGCTGGGTGTGGTGGTGGGGGCCTGTAATCCCAGCTACTCGGGAGGCTGAGGCAGGAGAAATGGTTGAACTCAGGAGACGGAGGTTGCAGTGAGCCGAGATCACGCGACTGCACTCCAACCTGGGCAACAAGAGCAAAACTCTGTCTCAAAATAAAACAAAAACAAACAAACAAAAAAAAGAGTAAATCAATCAGAAGTGCCATAAGCTCCCACCAACACACTTACCTCTGTGCCCAAATACACTACCTTTTCCCTTGCTGGTGTGGATGAATTGAGCATCTTCCCAAAGCTAGCGATCCCATCCAACCTTCTCCTGCTCACGGACATCACTCTAGCAATTCTCCCCCTCCCCTGTGCCATAAAATTTCCTCTCTGTACCATATTATGCTAATCCTAACAAAGTGTACTCTTAGTTCTCTCATCCCAAAAACAATTCCTTCCTGACCCCACTTATCCTTCCCTCTGCTACCTCGTTTATCATCTCCCTTTCACAGCAACATTCTTTCAAAGTGATGTGTCTAGGTACTGCTTTCAGTTTATGTTTTCCTGTAAATAGAGCCCTGAGCAGATACAGAATCTGCCGGGGCCTTGATCTTGGACTCCCAGCCCCCAGAACTGTGAGCAGTCCACTTCTGCTGTTTATAAATGACCCAGGCTAAGGTCTTTTGTTGTGGCCGCCCCAATGTGCTAAGTCCCAAGGGCTCAGATTTTGGAGCTTCTCTTTCTTCTCTCCATGCTTACTTTATGGGTCATTTCATCCATTCCCATTTTTAGGACTTGAGATTCCAAAAATAAGCTGACATTTATTGAGTACCCTATTAATAGAAGGAGACTAAATGAGGGTGTGGATACCAGGAGACTAGAAATAATGGAGGACTGTCAGGGCCAGTTTTTGTTTTGTTTTGTTTCAGACATGGTCTTGCTCTGTTGCCTGGGCTGGAGTGCAGTGATGTGATCATGGCTCACTGTAGCCTCCAACTGCTGGGCTCAAATGATCCTCCCACCTCAGCCTCCTGAGTAGCCAGAACTACTCAGGTGTGTATTGACACCATACTGAAATAATTCTTTTCTTTCTTTCTTTTCTCTTTCTTTCTTTCTCTTTCTTTCCTTTTCTTTCTTCTTTCTTTCTTTCTTTCTTTCTTTCCTTCCTTCCTTCTTCCTCCTTCTTTCTCTTTCTCTCCCTTTCTTTCTCTTTCTCTTTCTTTCTTTTCTTCCCTCCTTTCATTTTCTTCTTTCTTTCTCTCTTTCTTTCTTTCCTTTCCCTTTTTCTTTTCTTCTCTTTCTTTTTCTTTCCTTTTCCTCCTTTCCTTCTTTCTCTTTCTTTCCTTCCATTCTTTTTTTCTTTCTCTCTCTTCTCTTCTCTTTCTTTCCCTCTCCCTCCCTGCTTCCTTCCTTTCTTCCTCCCTTCCTTCCTTCCTCTCTCTTTCTCTTTCTCTCTTTCTTGATGATGTCTTAATATATTGCCTAGGCTAGCCTTGAACTTCTGACCTCAACTGATCTTGGCTCTGAAAGCTCTGGGATTACATTTATCAGGCATCATGCCTGACCTGCAGGGGCCATCTTGACATCTGCCCTTTATGGTATTGTAACCATCTTCAGCTTGTGTCCTGGCAAACATAATGAGAGTTAATAAAAGAACAGTGAGTAAGTAGAATCACTCTTTCTAGATTTTTTAAAGTGCTTGTTTCTAATGCTTCTACTTAGAATGTAATCTCCATAACAGCAAGCACTGTATGCTGTCCACCGAATCCCCTGTGACTGTAGCAAGCTGCTGTAGCTGCCCAGTGCACATTCATTGAATGAATGAATGCTCATGATGAATAAATGGTCACAAAGGTGACATCGATCATTAGTGCTTTGTTTTCTGTCCCAATAGAGGATAACAGAACCACAGATAATACATGACTATAGGCCGGGCACAGTGGCTCATGCTTGTAATTCCAGCACTTTGGGAGGCTGAGGCGGACAGATCACCTGAGGTCAGGAGTTCGAGACCAGCGTGGCCAACATGGCGAAACTCCGTCTCTACTAAAAATAAAAAGAAAAATAAAAATAAATTAGCTGGGCGTGGTGGTGCACACCTGTAATCCCAGCTACTCAGGAGGCTGAGGCAGGAGAATCACTTGAATTCGGGAGGTGAAGGTTGCAGTGAGCCGAGACTGTGCCATTGCACTCCAGACTGGGCAACAAGAATGAAACTCTGTCTCAAAAAAAAAAAAAAGAAAAAAGCAGACAACTATAAATAATCTATTTATATTAGCGGCTTCAATTTTGAGGAATATTACGTTTAGAATGGCTTAGCACAGGACCCTTAGCGAGTCTCTCACACTGTGTCTGTTCACTGATTATTACTGAAAATAGAGCAATCCAAAGACAGTGCAGCAATTATAAGTTCATTGAAACCCACCCCCTCACTCATCACTGGTGAAGAGCACCACCAAATTCCCCAGATAAGCATCAACATTTTTTTTCTTTTTTAGATGTCTGTCACTCAGGCTGGAGTGCAATGGTGCGATCTTGGCTCACTGCAACCTCTGCTTCCCAGGTTCAAGCAATTTTCTTGCCTCACACTCCCGAGTAGCTGAGATTACAGGTGCCTACCACCCTGCCCAGCTAATTTTGTGTGTGTGTGTGTGTATTTTTAGTAAAGACGGGGTTTCACCAAGTTGACCAGGGTGGTCTTGAATTCCTGACCTCAGGTGATCCACCTGCCAAAGTGCTGGGATTACAGGCATGAGCCACTGCGCCCAGCCATAGCCGTTTTTGTTTCTTTGTTTTTAAACCAACCCAGGATCCAATTAAGACTCAAGTGTTGTATCTTTAGTGTCTTTTAATCTAGAACAATCTCCTCAGATTTTCTTTCATGATACTGAAATATTTTGAAGCATCCAAGACAGTTATTTTATAAAATGTCCCACATTCTGGATTTGTCTGATGGTTTCCATGTGATTTAACTTTTATTTATGTATTTATTGTTTAGCTATGTTAAGAGTATTGAACAGGTGATATTGAGGCTCTTACTGAATCACACCAGAAGTGAACATTGTCACATATTTTTTTTCATATTGGCGACACTAAGCTTGATCACTTGGTTAAAGTGAATACTCAAGTTCTTTTTATATTCATGAAATATATTTCCTTCCCCTCTCTTGCTCCTGTTTTCAGGAACTCTACGGTCTCCAGGCACTCGTATCTGACAACTCAGCATTTATCTTTTTACCTTCCTGGCATCTGGCCCATCCAGTCCTCACTCCTCCAACCCCCTCTTCTGCACTAGGCTCAGGTCATAAGCCCCAGAACCAGACAAAGGTGACTGCACCTTGTCAAGGTCCCCAGCAGCCTTGGGCTTTGCATGAGTGTTGTAATTGGCGTGAGTGTGCTGGACATCGGGCTTTGTCTTGTCCCTGGGGACCTGAGCACAAATTCTCTCTCTCTCTCTCTTTTTTTTTTTGGTATGGAGTCTTGCTCTGTCGCCCAGGCTGGAGTGCAGTGGTGCAATCTCAGCTCACTGCAACCTTTGCCTCCCAGGTTCAAGCGATTCTGCCTCAGCTTCCCGATTAGCTGGGATTACAGGAGTATGCCACCACACCTAGCTAATTTTTTGTGTGTGTTTTTAGTAGAGACGGGGTTTCACCTTGTTGATCAGGCTGGTCTCAAACTCCTGACCTTGTGATCTGCCCACCTCGGCCTCCCAACGTGCTGGGATTACAGGCATGAGCCACCGTGCCCAGCCCACAAATTCTCTTTTTAAGGTACATGTGTTAGGCCGAATGATGGCTCTCCAAAAGATATTTACATCTCAACCCTGGAATCTGTGAGTGTTACCTTATATGGCCAAAAAATAAAAAATAAAAAAGGCTTAACAGATGTATACCTAACTTAAGGATCTTGGGATGAGACAATTATCCTGGATTCTCTAGGGGCATCCTATGTGCAATCACAGGTGTCTTTATACGAAAGAGGCAGAGGGAGATTTTACACAGAAGAGGAGGAAGCCACGTGACCTCGGAGATCGACATTGGAGGATGCAGCCCCAGCCACAGAATTTTAACAGGCAGAAGAGGCCGGGAGTGGATTCTCTTCTGGAGCCTCTGGAGGGAGTGTGGCCTTGCCGAGGCCTGGATTTCAGACTTTGCATCTCTGGCACTGTGAGAAAGCATGTCTCTGCTGTGTTTAGCCACCAAGTGTACAGTAACGTGCTACAGCAGCAACAGGAAACCAATACAGTAAGTGAAGAATCGGAAAATGAAAATTCAGACTTGGGATTGGATTTTGATTTTGTTATTTGCTAGTAGTGTAATTTGGGGCAAATTACTTGATTTCTCTGTCAGGCTTTTTTTTTTGAGTTGGAGTCTTGCTCTGTCTCTTAGGCTGGAGTACAGTGGTGTGATCTTGGACCACTGCAACCTCCGCCTCCTGGATTCAAGTGATTCTCCTGCCTCAGCCTCCTGAGTAGCTGGGATAATAGGCGCCACCACCATATCTGGCTAATTGTTGTATTTTTAATAGAGGCCAGGTTTTTCACCATGTTAGCTAGGCTGATCTCGAACTCTGATCTCAAGTGATCTGCCCGCCTCGGTCTCCCAGTTGCTGGGATTACGGGCATGAGTCACAGTGCCTGGCCTTCTCTCAGATTTTTTTTTTTTCCAAAATGGGGATAATAGACATCTTTTATATTTATTTCTTTTGATTTTAGAGACAGCACCTGGCTTTGTTATCCTGGCTGGAGTGCAGTGGTGTGATCATAGCTCACTGCAGCTTCCTGGACTCAAGTGATCCTCCCCTCTTAGCCTCCCAAGTACCTGGAAGGCTATAGAGGTAGTAGAGATGTGCACCATCACACTTGGATAATTTTTTTTTTAATTTTGTAGAGATGAGGTCTTGCTATGTTGTCCCTGGTGATCTCAAACTCCTTGCCTCAAGTGATCCTAGCACCTAAGCCTCCCAAAGTGCTAGGATTACAGATGTGAGCCAGCGCACCCAGCCATCATCTTTTAGAGTTATAAGTATTAAGTGGCACAATATAAATTTGTGTGTAAAGCACCTAGTAAAAGGCTTGGCACATAGTAGATACTCAATACATGAGCTGTCTTGGCCCTCATTAATTAATTCAATAAATATATATTAGTCCCCATTATGTGCAGTACTACCGCCTTTAAGGAGCCTACATTTATGTATATAGTACACTAGACAGTAGTAAATGCTATACAGAATAAAAAACAAGGCAAAGAGAGGTAATGGGTTCTAATTTAGGCTTGGGATACATGTGCAAAATATCTTATAGCCCACCTGTTAAAATATCATAGCTGGGTGTGATGGCTCCTGTCTGTAATCCCAGCATTTTGGGAGGCCGAGGCAGGTGGATCACCTGAGGTCAGGAATTTGAGACGAGCCTGGCCAACATTGGTGAAATCCTGTCTCTACTAAAATTATAAAAATTAGCCGGGAGTGGTGGCAGGCACCTGCAGTCCCAGCTACTTGGGTGGCTGAGGCAAGAATCCCTCGAACCCAGGAGATGGAGGTTGTAGTGAGCTGAGATCACACCATTGCACTCCAGCCTGGGTGACAGAGTGAGACTGCATCTCCAAAAAACAAAACAAAACAACTGTTTATTGAATACTTTATTTCACTGGATTCTCACAGCAATGCTGTAAAGTAAGGGTAAAATTATCCTTATTAAGCAAATGAGAAATCTCAGGCTCAGGACGATTAAGTTCCTCTGAAACAGCTGACAGGGTCCAGATCTTTCAGCATCACTGGGCTGCTGTTGTTAAAGTAGAGATCTACACCTCCTCCCCATCCTCCAGTCCTTTTACAGAGCATGGTGTGGCTATAATATCCTCCGTGGGCTGGCCACAGTGGCTCTGCCTCTAATGCCAGTACTTCGGGAGGCCAAGGCAGGAGGATCACTTGAGCCCAGGAGTCAAGACCAGCCTGGGAAGCATAGTGGGACCTCATCTCTGCCCAAAATAAAAAAGATCATGTGGCCCAGTGCAGTGGCTCATGGCTGTATAATCCCAGCACTTTGGGAGGCAGAGGCAGGTGGATCACCTGAGGTCAGAAGTTCGAGACCAGTCTGGCCAATATGGCAAAATGCCATCTCTGTTAAAAAGTACAATGAAAAATCAGCCAGGCATGGTGGCTTATGCCTGTAGTTCCAGTTATTTGTGAGGCTGGGGTCAGAGGATGGCTTGAGCCCAGGAGGTTGAGGCTGAAGTTGTTTTGTTTTTTTGAGATGGTGTCTTACTCTGTCACCCAGAGTAAGACTTACTATCCCTTGCTAATCTTTCTCTCATATACTCTTATTGGTGTTAATTTTATTTAGCAAACACTTAATATTTTATGACTAATAAACACAAGTCTCTTTCCAAGTGCTTCATCAATATTAATCTTTTTTTTTTTTTTTTTTTTTTTGAGATGGAGTTTCACTCCTGTTGCCCAGGCTGGAGTGCAGTAGCAAGATCTTGGCTCACTGCAACCTCCGCCTCTCGGGTGAAGCAATTCTTCTACCTCAGCCTCCCTAGTAACTGGGATTGCAGGCATGTGCCACCAAGCCAGGCTAATTTTTTTGTATTTTTAGTAGAGATGGGGTTTCTCCACATTTGTCAGGCTGGTCTCGAACTCCTGACCTCAGGTGATCTGCCCTCTTTGGCCTCCCAAAGTCCTGGGATTACAGGTGTCAGCCACCACACCCAGCCTTCTTAAACCAATCCTTTTAGTCCAGTGAAAGATAATTGGAATGAACAGGTCCATTATTCTTGCCAATACAGGCAAAATAGGTTCATGCTGTCTTGAAGAGCAGCTGAGCAAAAGCCACTTCAGTGTTCGGTGTCAGGCCCCAGGTCCTGGGGAGGACGTGGGCCATGCACATAAGGAGAGCAGGACTTTTTTTAAGGAGGGGAGTTGGGGCCCAGTCACTCAGCCCCTGTTCCTTATG
Organism: Cheracebus regulus; assembly: GCA_963574635.1. Taxonomy (NCBI): domain Eukaryota; kingdom Metazoa; phylum Chordata; class Mammalia; order Primates; family Pitheciidae; genus Cheracebus; species Cheracebus regulus. The sequence continues at coordinate 153,684 of CAUYQU010036409.1, forward strand.
AATCAATTTCAGGATCCCTGGCAAAGTGGCCCAGAGCAGCTCCAATTAAGGTCAGGTGCTGGAAGAGCAGTAGGACAACTCTGGCCGGGCGCGGTGGCTCACGCCCGCAACTCCAGCACTTTGGGAGGCCGAGGCGGGTGGATTACGAGGTTAGGAGTTAAAGACCAGCCTGGCCAAATGAAACCCCGCCTCTACTAAAAATACAAAAATTAGCCAGTTGTGGTGGCACATGCTTGTAGTCCCAGCTACTCGGGAGGCTGAGGCAGGAGAATCGCTTGAACCTGGGAGGCGGAGGGTGCAGTGAGCCAAGATTGTGCCATTGCACTCCAGCCTGGGCAACAGAGTGAGACTCTGCCTTAAAAAAAAAAAAAAAAAAAAGAAGCCCCTCTGATGGGGAGAGAGGTGGGCTACAGGCTAGCCCCGGTGGCAAGGAGCCCCGGGAAGAAGTGGAGGTGTGGGTGTCATGCGGTTGCTGACGCTGGGGCAAGTTCTCACTTTCCCTCTGGGGCTTGCCTGCCTAAAGGAGGTGGTCCATGCATGGAATGAAGGATGTTTGTTTTTGAGCTGTGAGGCATTGGACTTAGGCCTTCTGGGGCTCCACGCCCTCCCGTCTGAGGCAAACCCCACCAGCACTGGAAGCAGCCTGCACCTCACCTTCCTGAGCATCAAAGCTTTTGATCAGCTATTGCTAAACTTTCTTCCTAGAAGCCTTTACCAATTCATACTCCTACCACAAGTGCATCATTTTTCATTTTTGCCAACCTGAAGAAGGGAAAGGGCTCTATTGTTTCATTTACATTTGATGAGTACGGAGCGTGAGCCTATTACCATATGCTTTTCTCTCCTGTCTCTAAAATTCCATTTCTAGGATATAATCAGAAGAAATTCTCAAAACGGTAGATGTTCAAGAATGTTCATATGGCATAGTTTATTCTTTATTTTTACTTTTTTTTTTTTTTTGCAGGAGACTAGAATTTTATTATTACTCAAATCAGTCTCCCCAGGCATTTGGGAGCAGAATTTTTAAGGATAACTTGGTGGGTGGGGGGAAGGCAGTGAGCCAGGAGTGCCGACTGGTCAGAGATGACATCACAGGGAGTCAGAGCTGTCTTCCTGTGTTCAGGAGTTCCTGGGTGGGGGCCTCAAGATCAGATGAGCCGGTTTATAGATCAGGGTGGGGCCAGCTAATCCATCAAGTGCAGGGTCTGAAAAATATTGCAAGCGTTGATCTTAGGAGCAGTTTAGGGAGAGTCAGAATCTTCTATTCCTATGGCATTGTTTATAATAGAAACAAAAATAAAAATAATCTAAATGTCCGTAAATAGGAACTGGCTATAGTTATGGTGTGTCCATACTGTGGAGGACCATGCAGTTGGTTATAAAGTTTACCAGCAGAGACAAATAAAGGAACATGTAGATAAATGAAAAAAAAAAAAAAATATATATATATATATATATACATATACACACACTATGTAACAATATATTAATATATCCCATTTATGTTTTTTAAATGTTTGCCTACATATAGTATGTATATAAATTCATAAAAAAGAAACTAAAGGCAAGTGAAAGTGTTAATGGTGAGTAACTTTGGTAAAAGACAGTCCAGGCTTGTGGCTCATGCGTGCAATCCCAGCACTTTGGGAGGCAGAGGCGGGATAATTGCTTGAGGTCAGGGGTTCAAGACTAGCCTGGGCAACAACCCTGCCTCTAGAAAAAAATTGAAATATTAGTCAGGTGTGATGGTGCATGTCCTGTCATCCTAGCTACTTGGGAGGCTAACACAGGAAGATTGCTCGAGCCCAGGAGTTTGGGGCTACAGTGAGCTATGATTGTGCCACTGGACTCCAGCCTAGGCAATGGAGTGAGACTCCATCTCTAAAAGAAATTAATTAATTAATAAAAATGAAGAGAATGGGCCAGGCATGGTGGCTCACACCTGTAATCCCAGCACTCTGGGAGGCCGAGGTGGGTGGATCATGAGATCAGGAGTTCGAGACCAGCCTGGCCAACAAGTTGAAACCCTGTCTCTACTAAAAATACAAAAATTAGCCAGGCGTGCTGGTGGGCACCTGTAATCCCAACTACTCAGGAGGCTGAGGCAGGAGAATCGCTTGAGCCGGGGAGGCAGATGTTGCAGTGAGCCTAGACCACGCCACTGCACTCCAGCCTGGGCGATAGAGCAAGACTCCGTCTAAAAATAATAATAATAATAAAGAAGAGAATGCTCTCAGCAGAATTCTGAATTTAGTATTTGCAAGAAAAATAAATTCATGTATCACATGTCTTATGAAAGAAAAAGGGGTTGGGGTCGCTTTTGCATGTAAAGCAAGCTAGTTTCAACTTTTGTTTTTACCAAACTCTCTGTCCACTGGAGAAAAGTGCTTGCCTCAGAAAACTGGTTTTCTGGTTCATTGAGGTATAAGTGACAAATAACAAGTATATATATTCAAGGTGCACAATGTGATGTTTTGATATAAATATACATTGTGAAAGGATTACTACAACCAATTTATAGTAATTAACTTGATCAATTAACATATTCATCAAGTATATAATACATTATTATTAACTGTATTCACCATGCTGTGCATTTCATCTCAGAAAACCTTTGAGTATTACCCCAAAGATAACCGTGGCCATTTAGGAGTTGCTTTAAAACACTGCTTTTCAGATTTTACTGTGGAAACAAATCGCTAGGGGATCTTGTTAAAATTCAGACTCTGAATCAGTAGGTCTGGAGTGGGGCTCGAGATTCTGTCTTTCTGACAAGCTCTCAGGTGACGCCAAGGCTGCTGGTCCCTGAAACACACTTTGGGTGGCAAGGTTTCTGGCGAGCTGAGGCTCTTGTATTTCTTTACAATCCAGACATCAGTTTCCCCTCCTCGCCATTACAATTCAGTGCATTTACCCTTATACGGGGCTTTATATCCCTAGAGAATGAGAACACATGTTGTGGAAAATTGGCTGAGTTGCATTGAAATGCATTGGTTTGGCCTCAGACGTGTTGTCTGTATGTAACTGTATTTCAGTTCCAGTAAATGCATGCATGTGGGTCTCAGGTAAACATAATGGTTTAAATGAAAATTCACTGGTTGGGAAACAAAAATAGGATTGCAATGAAAACATATTGCATTAAGTATTTTACATAATTCCCACAAACAGATGCTAGGAAATAATGTTCTGGTTTCAGTGGCAGTTCATTGAATTCACTGGCATGCTATTTGTGTCTCTGAATATGTATGAGTTTTGATAAAAATGCATCGTGGAAAGAAATCAGTCAAGCTCTTCCTATACAGTCCAGCTATAATATTCTTCTAAATTTTATATTGTTAAACCATCTTTTCTCTTGTTTATGAATACACATTATTTTTAATGTTCCTTATTGCTTAGTGTGGCAGTAAATATAACTATTTTGTTTGTGTCTTGAGTTTCTCAATGTAGTGGATACATATATTGAACATTAAAGAATATAAATGTGACTAAAATCTGTTCTATTAGCTAGAAGATGTCTTCAGATTTTTAATCTCAAAATATTTTTTCTGCATTCACTTTTATATAGAAAGATACATTCTAAAACATATTGGACTAAATCTAGAATCGATTTTGAAATCATAATACCGCACCCTAAACAGATGGAAACATTGGCAATATTTGATCAAATACATGGTGTAATTACAGTAAAGCAATTTCTAGAACTGATGAAGACAGAATTACAATCTATCAAATGAATGCCCTGAAACAAACCTATATTAATTGTTATATCATGTTAGTGATCTCTGTTGCTACCCAAAGACTAAATGGTCAGGGGAGGAGAAGGGGCAAGAAATTTAATTTAAATTGTAACAATGTTCCTATACAGTATTTTAGACACTCAAATGGGTCAAAAGCATACCGAATGCTCATCCAATTATCTAGTATGCAAAATTATTCTGAATTCTATGAGAGAAAAATAAATACATACATGCATACAAACATACATAAAATAATAGGAAAACATAGGTAATGCATGTTAGTATTTCCCATCATTTGATCTATTTACCTCCTGCTCAACCTTCCATATTTTTTTTAAGACAAAGTTCTGCTCTTGTTTCCCAGGCTGGAGTGCAATGGTGTGATCTCAGCTCACTGCAACCTCTGCCTCCCAGGTTCAAGTGATTCTGCTACCTCAGCCTCCTGAGTACCTGGGATTACAGGTATGCGCCATCACGCCCGGCTAATTTTGTAGTTTTAGTAGAGACAGTGTTTCTCCATGTTGGTCAGGCTGGTCTTGAACTCCCGACCTCAGATGATCTGCCCACCTCGGCACCCCAAAGTGCTGGGATTAAAGGGGTGGGCCACCGCGTCGGGCCTTTTTTTTTTTTTTTTTTTTTTTGAATCAGGGTCTCAATATGTCACCCAGACTGGAGTGCAGTGGTGCAATCATAGCTCACTGAAGCTTTGCCCTTGGCCTCCAAGGCTCAAGCCTTCTGCCTCAGCCTCTCAAGTAGCTGGGATTACAGATGCATGCTACCAGCCTAAGTTTTTAAAAATTTCTTCCACATTTTACAATGACCCTTCCAGCCCACTTCCCCATGCCTTCTCTAATGTTGCTAGAGGGTCCACTCTAGTGTGGGATCAGACCTGCTTCAAAGACTCCAGCTCAGCCATCTTTCTTAGGTTTTCAGTGGATGGGCTTGTTGGCTCTCAGTCTGGACTGTGCATTAGCTTTTTATCAAAGTCCTAATCCCAGGGAACCTGATTCAACTGCTTGAGTAAGAGGCTCAGCCTTTAATACTTCATCAACACTATGTAAACCTCCCCTGATGGCCGGGGGTGGTGGCTCACGCCTGTAATCCCAACACTTTGGGAGGCCGAGGCGGGCGGATCACCTGAGGTCGGGGAGTTCAAGACCAGCCTGGTCAACATGGAGAAACACCATCTCTAATAAAAATACAAAATTTGCCGGGCATGGTGGTACAGGCCTGTAATCCCAGCTACTTGGGAGGTTGAGGCAGGAGAATCATTTAAACCTGGGAGGTGGAGGTTGCAGTGAGCTGAGATCATGCCATTGCACTCCAGGCTAGGCAAAAAGAGCAAAACTCCATCTCAAAAAACAATAAAAAACAAACAAATGTCTCCTGATGATTCTAATGTGTAGCCAGGGTCTAGAATCACTAGCCTAGTCAGTTTTCCTGCATCCTGATCTCACGGAAAGAAACATGACTTTTGGATGAACACACCTTAGTTCCCTTTCCATTTCAAGTCCTCAGGACTCCCTGATCCCCAGGCAAATTCCAGAATGGCAGCTCACTTAGTAGGGCTCACTGATGGATCACTCCTCTTTCGAAAACCTCGTGTATTTTGAGGGGCCGTTGAAGCAAAATGCATCATCTCTTAGCAGGATCACTACAATCACATTTAAAGAACACGTCCCAAAGCCTCATTTGTAATGTGCTTTCTCAAAAGGGAAAATAACATTTTTCTCCAGTGTGCACATCACGATAGAAGAAATATCCAAATTGTCAAGTCAAAAAGCAAATCTTAGATATGACTTTATATTTCCTGTTTTTATCCCTTTTGTCCTTTTGAGATGTTCATGGAATGAGTATTAAAGCCTGATAATTTCAGACATTTGTGTATTATTTGGTCTAAGTATATACCCTCACAGGGTTTTCTGTAATGTTCATGTCAGAATCATCTTTCCTTTACAGTTTCTGCAGTCATTGGTTGAAGAATGTCTCATTCATTTCATTCATTCAAAAGCTTTTATTGAAGCTCTATGATATGCTGGTGTTTGGTAAACAAACACAATTAAAGAGCCTTCCATTACTGACAGATTTTTCTCCATGCAACTTCTTTCTCTTCCTACTGCCCCAACCTCATGGGAATACCTCCTACAGAAATACTTAAGGTATACCACAAGCTCTTTGTTAGAACTCCTAATTCAAGATCAATTTTTTCAACATTTTATTATAAAACCTTTTAAGCATATCTCAGAATTGAAGAAACTGTACAGTGAACAGTCATATGCCCACCAGCTAGATTCAACAATGAACATTCTACTGTACTTCATTTACTAACTGTTTATCCATTTATCCAGCACTTCATTCACCCAACAATCCATCTTGTCTTTTTTTGAGATGGAGTCTCACTCTATAACCCAGGCTGGAGTGTCATGCCACGATGGCTCACATCTGTAATCCTAGCACTTTGGGAGGCCGAAGCGGAAGGATCACTTGAGGTCAGGAGTTTGAAACCAACCTGGCCAACATGGTAAAAGCCCGTCTCTACCAAAAAAATAAAAAATTAAAAATTAAAAAATTTAAAAAATAGCTGGGCATGGTGGCAGGCATCCGTAATCCCAGCTACCTGGGAGGCTGAGGCAGGAGACTTGCTTGAACCCGTGAGGCAGAGGGTTCAGTGAGCCAAGATCAAGCCGCTGCACTCCAGCCTGGGGGACAAGAGCGAGACTCCATCTCAAAACAAAAAAGAAAAACTGCAAAATCCTTTTCAAGATGTATTTTTTAACTGATAAAACACTTAGTGTACATTGTTTCTAAATAATAATTATTTTTTGAGATGGAGTTTCACTCTTTTTTCCCAGGCTAGAGTGCAATGGCACAATCATGGCTCACTGCAACCTCCACCTCCTGGGTTCAAGCGATTCTCCTGTCTCAGCCTCCTGAGTAGCTGGTAGTACAGGCATGCGCCACCATGCCCAGCTAATTTTTAATTTTTAATAGAGACGGGGGTTTCTCCATGTTGTTCAGGCTGGTCTCGAACTCCCTCCTGACTCTGGGAGGCTGCCCACCTTGGGTTCACAAAGTGCTGGGATTACAGGTGTAAGCCAGTGTGCCCAGCTAGTATACATTTAGATTAAGAAAAACATTATTATATAGGTTTATCAATGTGATATGGTTGGCTCCGTGTCCCCACACAAATCTCATGCAAATTGTAATTCCTAATGTTGGGGAGGGACCTGGTAGGAGGTGATTGGCTCATAGCGGGGAATGTCCCCCTTGCTGTCCTCATGATGGTGAGTTCTCATGAGATCTGGTGGTTTAAAAGCGAGTAGCGCTTCCCCCTCCGCTCTGTCTCCTGCCGCCATGTGAAGATGTGCCTGCTTTCCCTTTGCCTTCTGCCATGATTGTTGTGTCCTGAGGCCTCCCAGCCATGCTTCCTGTACAGCCTGCAGAACTGTGAGTCGATTAAACTTCTTTTCTTCACAAGTTACCCAGTCTCAGGTATTTTTTTATAGCACCGTGAGAACATACTAATAACGTAATGCTAAATGTCTCAACATTCTTTACTCTTTGGGTGAATATTTGCTTATGTAAGCTGTGGAGAGAAGAAAATTAAGGAAGGTAGGGAAAGCTCTCTGGGCCGCTGTCTACTACTACTGTTGCCTTCATTATTAATCCTACATCATTTAAGAGTTTGTACTTCAATGGCAATGGTTATTCCTCCAGGAATGGAATGCAGTTTCATCAGAACTTTCTCCTGACACACCTTGTAGCTCTGAGTCACAGACGTTTTCCTTAAAGGGAGTGTCTTTCATCTCAGGGCCTCAAGCTGCCTGTCATTTCCCTACAGCCCAGTGACGGCGCTCCCTGTGATCCCATTCCAGCTCGCACCCTCTCCTCACTCCCTTTTCTTCTAATCGCTGCAGCCAGTGCTGAACTGCCACGTACCAGCTCTCTGGCTTTCTGGGGTTTGCCGTTTCAGCCTGTTTCACAAGCCTTAGCCTCAGATTTTATACGGTTTATCACTAAATTGCAGAAGGAGAGCTGTTATCTTGCATTACAGGAATTTCAGGCAGAAGCAGGCAGGTGGCATAGCAGGGCAGTCCAAGCACAGCACGGCCCACAGGTCGAGACTCAAAGCTCATGTGACCTGCCTCTCCCAGGCACTGAGCTGACACCCTGCGCTCACCTCTCAACCTCCCGTCTTCCTCTTGCAGGAAAGGAGAGTTAAGCATTCCAAAGTGTTCAGCAATGAGTAGTTCAAAATTCTCCTTATCACATAAATGTCAGCATACCATGAAAGCGACAGCAAGTTGCCTGTCTCGACATTGATTCTCCCACTTTCTTTTTCTTTTCTTCTTTTTTTTGACACGGGGTTTTGCTCGTCACCCAGGCTGGAGTGCATTGGCATGAACGATGGCCCAGCACAGCCTTGTCCTCCAGCCTCAGCCTCCTGAGTAGCTGGAACTACAGGCGCGCACCCCCACCCCTGGCTAATTTTTAAATTTTTGTAGAGACAGTTTCACCATGTTGCCGAGACTGGTCTCAAACTCCTAGGCTTAAGGGATCCTTTCACCTTGGCCTCCCAAAGTGATGGGATTACAGGCATGAGCTACTGCATCTCATTTCCTCACTCTTTTTATTACAGCACTCCAAATGTATTTGAAGCTACTCATTGCTGTCCAGAAAAAAAACTGTATCTCTCAGGCTTTCTGTTAGCTAATAATGTAGGCTATGTAACTAAGTTTTAGATACTAGAGTGAAAGATACTAGAATGTAACATCTGTCAGGTCTTTTGCCTTTCTTTCTGCTGGCTGGGATTTGGAGTTGATGACTGGAGCTTAAGCAGCCTTCTTGGACCATGAAACACCCTACTTGGGATGGCAGAGCAACAAGATTAAGGAAATTAGATCCTGAGAAAGATGGAGTCCCCTTATAAGCCATGGCCTGTATCTGCTTTTTTTTTTTTTTTTTTTTTTTTTTTTAATTAGCAGAAGAAACAGCTTAAATACCTTGAGAGTACCTTCCCTGCAGTCCAGGAAGTAAAAATTGCATTGTTGAAAGATCCTTTGTCTCAGTGCTAATTTTTCTTTGCATCACCAAGCATCTATTTCCAGCACATATGCAATGTTTGTCAGTTACATCTTAATAAAAAAAAATGTAATAGTCAAAACAAATGATATATTTGGAAATTTTAAAATATACACTTAAAAGTAAACCCATGGATCAAAAAATAAGTCACATTGAAAACTAGAAAACATTTTGAATTGACAATTATGAAAATGCTACATGTCAAATATTGTGGCATTCTACAAAGTCTATTTTGAGTAAAATGTATTGTGTGAAAGACTATAAATGCTGACATTTAATAAGTAGGAAAACTAAAAAAAATTAGCTAGTCATCCAAATTAGAAAACAACAGCAAAATAAATTCAAATAACAAAAAAAGAAAAATAGATCAAAGTAAATTATTACAACTAAAATTTATAATGTAGAACATTACAAAGGACAAGCAGTTCTTTGAAAAGCCTAACACAATTGAAAACCCTGTGAGCAAGAGTAGAAAAGCAAAAAGAAAGGACACAAATAAATTATGTTAAGAATGTAAGAGGGGGCTGGGCGCAGTGGCTCATGCCTGTAATCCCAGCATTTTGGGAGGTCAAGGCAGGAGGATCACTTGAGGTCAGCAGTTTGAGGCCAGCCCAGCCAACATGGCGAAACCCCAACTCTACTAAAACTACAAAAACAAACTTAGCTGGGCGTGGTGGTACACGCCTGTAATCCCAGCTACTCGGGAGGCTGAGGCAGGAGTATGGCTTGAACCCGGGAGGTGGAGGTTGCGGTGATCCGAGGTCAAGCTGCTGCACTCCAGCCTGAGCCACAGAGGGAGACTCTGTCTCAGAATAAAAAGAGGCCGGGCGCAGTGGCTCACACCTGTAATCCCAGCACTTTGAGAGGCCAAGGCGGGCAGATCACGAGGTCAAGAGATCGAGACTATCCTGACCAACATGGTGAAATGCCATCTCTACTAAAAAATACAAAATTTAGCTGGGCATGGTGGCGCTCGCCTGTAATCCCAGCTACTCGGGAGGCCGAGGCAGGAGAATTGCTTGAACCCGGGAGGCGGAGGTTGCAGTGAGCCGAGATCGCACCACTGCACTCCAGCCTGGTGCCTGGCGACAGAGCAAGACTCTGTCTCAAAAAAAAAAAAAAATTGATGTTGATTTTTCTGTCTAAACATCTATAGTATCAAAATGCAGAGCCATTTTTAAAGTGCTTATATATAATCTTTGAATACTTACCATTTAATTAAATGTGTGTAGGGAAGAAGTGTAGGTAAAATGTCCGGTACAATATGCACCAATAAATGACAGCTATCATTACCATGATTATTGCCGTTTTGTGTTTTCATCATAGTATGGTCTTCTCACATATGTAGACAATGTTCTCTACATCTTTTGTAATCTCCAGTATTAGTCATTGTAGTGCTGCACACGAGGAGGTAAGGGTTGTTTTTTTGTTTGTTTTGTTTTTTTGAGATGGAGTCTTACTCTGTCACCCAGGCTGGAGTGCAGTGGCACAATCTTGGCTCACTGCAACCTCCACCTCTCAGGTTCAAATGATTCTCCTGCCTCCGCCTCCTGAGTAGCTACAGGCACATGCCACCATACCTGGCTAATATTTTCTATTTTTGTTTTAGTAGCAGAGACAGGGTTTGTTGGCCAGGCTGGTCTTGACCTCCTGACATCAGGCAATCTGCCTGCCTGGGCCTCCTTAAGTGCTGGGATTACAGGCATGAGCCACTGCTCCTGGCTTGAGGTAAGGGTTTTAAGAAATACTTGTTGGCTTATTGGCTGGTTGGTGCACTAGCCCAAGACCTTTGTTTGGCAGAGCAGGAACACAAACTGTCCAGGCTTAGCATGGAGAAGAAATGAGGAAGATTGAAATATTCTGGTGATGGCAACAAACAGAATTTTGGAGTACATGACATTGCCTCTTGCTTAGAATATTTAGTTCAGAACAGAGGAAATGCTCAGTTACTTGCAGGAACAGAGCATTATAGTGTGTGGCTTAGTGCAGGATATTTGGGTGCATAATATATTCTAAAGGTTTAATTGACCTTTAGAGAATAAAAAACATTCTCCATTTTAAAAACACCATTTAGAGATAAAAAAGTCCTTGTTAAAAAAAATCATTTATTATAGATTGTTATATTCTTCTTTCCTTACCTTTTCTAAAGTATTGATTCATTTATTAGCACTTTTACAAATAAATTTGAAATACATTTAGTTCTTCTATGATTTTAATGACTGTAAAATTTTCATTAAGATCAGTGATAAACTATGTGATGGATATTAGGATCAGTAGTTCAAAAATGATTAGGTTCAAGGTCTAAGCATATCACATTATATGTTATACAACCTCTTCAACATTTTGATTTTGGTAAAATTGTGGTTAATAAATATTATAAACATTTTTACTGGATGCATTGCACTGGAGGGAAAATGAGCTTATATGGGTAATGCAGCAGGCTGCAGAATATATGCAGACACAGAGTGTTGGAAATTATTCTGTTTCTTGTTATAAAGAATATGTGGCCATATTTCTAGGGCTTTCTATATCAGCTGAAAGAGACATTTCTCTTCCCTGTCCTCCTTATTATTGTCCTAGTCTAGGCTCACTACCCTATTTCACATTTTCTCAACTCTGAATCCTTTAAAAATATGTAAATTATTTTTAACCTAATGTTATACTTAATTTTGTGGCTACTTTATACTACTTCCTACATTACTAGGCACATGTAATAATAACTGCTACCTTACTTAATTGAACACCTATGCCAGGTTTGATGTTTAATGTTTAATTCATCTTAAAATGGCTTTCAAGTGAACTTACTCCCATTTTATAATGAGGACACTGAGGCTGAGAGACTTTAAATAACTTCCTCAAGCCAAGTGGTAGATGAAGGATTCGAACCCAGGCTTTATTGGGTTTACTCTCATTCAAGTATATTCATTTGAGTATATTTCAGATGAGATCTTGGTAGGTCTCTAATTTTTGGCATACATACTCTTGATTTAGATATACTCCATCCAGGTGAGTTATCTTTAAAACAAAAAGGGCTTTACTCACATGTGAATATGTATATATGTTTACATACAAATATAGATAGATGTAATATCTTCTTTAGTGTTCGTATTTACAAGCTTAACCAAGATTTTAGAAGTTGTGAGGTATAAAAACCCCTAGAAATATGCCACTAACAGGTTTCTTTAAAAATATAGAAAATGTTTTGATTATTATTTGGTAATCGACATTACAGAGATTAGATATCTTTCCCAAGTGATTGGACAAATAGATGTACTGTCATTAATGATTATTTCTATTAATTGGATTGATAGTTTTTTTCTAAGGGCCAACATTTAAATACTCGAACTAAAAAAAAAACTAATTTATTTCAACAAGTCACTATTAAGTGAATCTCAATTTTTCTAGGATTTTGTTCAATAGAATCACAAGCTGTTGAGTTTACTTTGGTAGAGGAAGGCAATGTATCCTGGGAACTGAAGACCTTATTAATTTTTAGAAGTAGGTTGGTGAGCAAAGCCACATTTAATCTGGAATAACTTCTGTAGTCAATGAAATAGAAAATACAAATCCTGTTTCTGAGGAAAGTATATTCAGTGATGAGTCTGTCGAATGCTGGGTACTGATAAGAGGGCTCCATCAGGTTTTTAATTGAAACGTGACTACAACAAGGAGTTGACAGAAATCACGTCTAATTTCCAGATAAATGCACAAATCCAATGTCACTGAAAGTTGATAAGGCAGATTTCCAGAATGGAGATTTAAAAAGTTCCTCCCATTCTGCTTATTCTGAAATAGGGCATCTCCAATGCAACCTCATTTATCTCACAACTGAATTTTTAACGGGTATCTGGGTGTCTTTGGCAGTAAAGTAGGATTATTTCCATTTCTTCAGACTTTTTAAAGCCCCATTGCTCCCTGTAGCTATATAAATGCAAAGTAATAAGATAATAATATCAATAGCTAGTATAAGGGCTTTCATGTTAGTTACTAGAGCAGAACACTCACCTCTAAGGTTGTTTGGTTTCCTGATGTGCTAAGCAATGTGTCTCTCTAAGCCAGATCGTAATATTGACAATCATCTCACCTTTACCCGTACGCCCCAAGGCAGATGTTGCACAGCATGATATGTACATTGGGAAGGAGGTAGAATGGGTGTCCCTACTACTTCATTCCCCAGAAATCAAGATTCTTTAACTTGATGCAAATCAGAAATAAATGTTTGTGTAGTATTCTGTGACCTCCTCTCTTCAGTGTGGCTTAAACATTTGTTCCTCTTCTGATCAGTCATTGTATGCAGCCTGCCCCAGAAAGGAGCCCCAGGTGAGGAGCCCTTTCCAGCTGAAGCAATTTCTGGAGAGAGTTGATAGTTGGGAGCTGTCAGCCAAACTGCTTCCTCAGAGGTTCCCATCCTTCAGCCCTGCGGCTTTGAGGATCTGGGGAACACACCCCATCATTCAGTTCCCCACGTTATGGTGGGGCTCCAGAGCCATTATTTGGACTGAGCCTCGAGATGGGAACAGTGGGTGACAAGGATATATTTTTTTCCTGAAAATCTGGAGGGGCTCATATATACGAATGTGTTTCAGTCCTATCCTGAGGTAAATGGTAGAGCTGCTTTTCCTTGTTTCCTGGATGTCAGATTGCATATTGTCCTTTAATGACTTCTTTACGTTTTAAAGCCTTACACTGAGGTTTGATCTAACCTAGCTTTACCTGTATGAAAATATTGAGGAAATACAGACGTCTGTACTGGACATCCCTTCATTTCCAGGGATATTCCGAGGCCTTTGTGAAGATACTTGGAAGATCCTAGAACAATTTCTCATAGACTCATCATTAAACCATCCGCAGCAGAAACTCCCAGGGAGTTTAAATTTTGATTCTCAGGACCCATTTCATCACTGAAAGATAGTAATGAGGGACGGTGTTAGAGGAACTTCTCTTCCTGGGTCCGCCAGGGGCGTGGTTTCAAGTGCAGGAATTTCCCGGCTTCCTGCCTCAGATGGCTAGGGCTCTTTGTTTCCGCATTTCCTGCCTGGGGCCAGGTAGTTCTTTGTCTGGTTCTCTGCGCATAAACCAGGCAGGGCTCTTTTGTTCCCGTCTGGGAGGAGGGGCATCTGTGACTCAGGGTTGTAAAACAAGTAGCCAATCCGGTATTAGAGTCAAAGATCAATCAATCCAGAGGAGGTTTGAAAGAACTCCTCTCATTGGATGAGAACATGAATAGGCGGTAATAACTCAAGGGTTAAGACTTCAGCTGTTCCTACCTGAACAGATTTCTCTCTGGGTTCCCCTCCCTCAACAGCGTGAGAGCTGCCTTTTCTCTCTCTTTCTGTCTAATAAATCCTTCTTAAGCAAAACTCTTTGAGTCCATTATTCAGACGGTGAACTCACTGGGCCTCCAGGGTCCCCTTCCCCATTCCTTGGGGCTAGAGAGTCCAAGAGCCTACTAACGGTTAGGATTCCTGGTTTTCACCCGTCTGGACCGCCCGGGCTGGGGGTTGACTCCTCGTGTAGGAACCAGGCAATCCAGTTGAAGTTTTACTCCGCCGGTAACAATAAGAGTAGCTGACCAATAGATACTGACAGTTTCTAGGCCTGGGAATTGGCATTTAACAGATTTTCTGGGTGAATCCTATATGCAATAAAGTTGAAAAATATCAGGCTTAGAGAGATTATTATGTTCTTTAGGTATTCCTGACTGGGCATAGTGCTCATGCCTATAATCCCAGTACTGTGGGAGGCTGAGATGGGAGCATTACTTGTGCCCAGGAGTGTGAGGTTGTGGTGAGCTGTGATTGCCACTGCACTCCGGCCTGGGTGACTAAAAAAATAAAAAAAAAGATATTCATGAAATATGCACAATTAATACTGATGAAAGTGTTTTAGTATACCCTTTCCAAGGGCCTAGACAATTTTTCATTGATCATGCTAACTTGGCTTTTTATCACTGACTTCTTTTTAAGGCTTTAGTAAATAATTGTTTAGGTGAAGATATTAATTAGACGGTTTTATCTAAAGCATTTTTGGAACTTTGCTATCTTGAGCAAACTTGTAGTAAAATCTTCAGCTTTAATTATTCACATATTTGTGGAGATGAACTGGGAAAATATGAAAGTAAACACACAGCAAAAATAATTCTACACCCTCCCATTAAAATTTTCGTTTTATAGGGTTTCAAAAGTTGTAACTGTAGACTAGCAACATGTGTCTCATCAAGAATATAATGGTATAGTATTTTTTAAATTGCTTATTGTAAATATGTCAGATTGCACATTAGAATTGCATTTAAACAGGTGATTCCATGAGTCATAGTCTCTAGAGAACGAATATTGGAGATCACTGTTCTTAGCCTTGTGGAAGTCAAAATAAAAATGTAGAGATGAATTTATAAATGTAACGTTTTATTGGGAAGAAAAAATTGCCATTTGGGGCATACACCCAGTCTGGGTGGTCTTTAGTATGTCAGAAAAACCAAAAGGAGTTTGGAAGTTTTATTAAAAAGAGAAATGTTACATACTGTTTTTCCAGAAAGTTCATTGGCCCTAGTAAAGTTTTGAGGAGGAGGCAAGCTCTGATTGATGAGTGGTAGCAGTGGGTAAAACTAGTCTCACAAGTTACTGCAGGTAGTTTCAGAAGGCATTAGATAGATACAAGTAGTTTCAGGTTACAGTAAACAGTTTTTTGTTTTGTTTTGTTTTGTGTGTGTGTGGTGAGGCTTGCAGAGGATTACATTCTAGGAGCAATGTTACCTGCCCTGAGTGCTTTCCTCCCAGCTTCTTGACTGTGTTTTAGTTGGGTATGTCAAGAATGACCCAGTTTGTGTGATCAACTTTCACAGCCTCATTCTACCTGATTTACAAGATTTTGTCACCGTTGAGGAGCCATTTTAGTTCATTAATGAGAGCCTTTTCTAACAATGCTGAAAAATGTATCAGGGAGTTGGATTCAAGCACAAAGATGGAAAAGCGTATTTATATTAGCCCTTCTATCTCCTTCAGTTTAAAATATTTCCAGTTGGCAAAGAGATGATACAGAAGATAAATTATTTAGGCAGATAGTGAGGGCAAAAGAGTCCTTGGCAGAACTTCCCTTCTAACAAGAAGCAGCCCAAGAAATCACTTTTTTTTCCTAACAGAGCCGCCTGGAAGATCAGGCTTCAAACATACATAAAGAAACTGGAAGCTTAGGGGGGCGGAGTGGGGGGTGTGTGATTGGGAGGTGGCGGTGTGATGTGAGCAGCTGCACAGATAGAAAGGGCCACCCAGGGCTAGGCATGTTCACCATGGAGGCTTCACCTTCCCTTTGCTAACACATGAACAGTAGGAAAGAGAGAAGCAGCAGGAGTAGCTCAGGCAGAGGATCCACTTGCATAATAAAAGATTAGGGTGGGGGCTGCCAGAGATTCACATCCTATGCAGATGGCGTATCTGGTCCTAACCAGTTTTTTTGTGCCCTATGTAGATCAGATACCACCTTCCCACTAGCTGTCTATAAAAACCCTTGCATTTCACCACAGATTGGCAGCCATTTTTCCAGGATCCTTCTCTGTAGCAGAGAGCTATTCTCTTTTTTTCCCCTATTACATTTCTGCTCTAAACCTCACCCTCTGTGTGTGTCTGCATCCTTGACCTCTCTGAGTCCTTGACCTTCATGGCCAAGAATCTCAGGTGTCACCCAGACAATGAGGCTGCTGCTTCATAGATAATTTTAACTCAGTGTAAGCTTCAAAAATGGATGTTTTCTACAGTTGTCACCATGATTTATACATATAAAATTAATATTGTTTATTGTGACCTGACCTTCATGAATGGTAGGTTTGTCTTCTTTAACAGTTAAGGAACATATTTTAGATGAGAATTTGTCAAAGTTGGACCAGAAAACCTTTCTTTTTAAGGAATTAATATAGTGCTTCTGAACCTTGCATTACCATGAATTACAGAATTCATACAAATCCATAATTATGTGCCTTCCATGCATGCCACCATTCGTTTGCCAACCTCTTATCCTTTGTCTCTGTTTGCCAATATAATATCTACTCTTGAAGTCATGGAGTCCTAACTGTCCAGCTAGTTGATTATATTTTCACTATGTAGTTTGGAGGGAGTACGGGATTACGTATCACAATTTTTTCTTGTAGGGTTTTGGAAACCCACTCTATGTATGGAGCTACTCTGGGGAAAAAAAATCAATTACACAGTGCTTGTTAAGAAAATTATCAATATTTTATAAGTTTCGTGATTTTGATTGCTACATTTTTGCCATTTTATTGCTTGGCATTACCTAGTTACAAGGGAAGATAAAAATGTTAAAATTTAAACCAATTATGAATGCTGGTTAAAAAAAAAACATGAAAAGCACTTATAAGGGTGGATTTAGCATCATGACAAATTTTCCGTATATTAAAACTTTTGTGTTATCTCTCCCATTGATTATTGTGGGTACAGTGCTGGCTACAGTAACTATTTAAAATCTTTAAAATATTGTAGGACCTATAGACCCTACAACTTCTCGAGTTCCGCAGTTTTAACTTTATGTAATTTCTCACATAATAAGTTATGAGGGAGATCTTTGGAAATGCTTTTTACTTTATTTAAATATTAAATTGACAGATAAAAATTGTATATATTTATGGAGTACAACATGATGTTTTGATACATGTCTACATTGTGGAATGTCTAAATCAATCTAATTAACATATCTGTTACCTCATATACTTTTTTGTGTGTATGAGAACATTTAAAATCTATTCTCTTAGCAGTTTTCAAGTATACAACACATTGTTTTTTAAAACCACTTTTAACTGAATATTTCAGCAGCATTCAATACAGTCACATTATTGTGTAATCATCATCACCGTCCATCTAGGCATTTTTCATCATAGCGTACTGAAACTCTGTACCCGTTAAACAATAACTCCCCATTTTACTCTCTCCTGCACCCCCTGGTAATATCTATTCTATTTTATCTCTATGAATTTGGCCATCCTAGACACTTCAGATTTGCATCTTGCTATTTCACTTAGCGTAAGTTTTCAAGGTTGAGCCACATTGTAGCATGTTAGGTGTACAATACATGTTATTAGCTGTAGTCTCCATTGTGTGCTGTAGATGTCAACTTATTCCTCCTAACTGAAATTTTGTATCATTTGACCAGTACCTCCCCAATCCTTCCCACTTCTCCCCAGCTGCAAGTGCCCACTGTCCTACTCTCAGCTGCTAGAAGTTCAACTTTTTAAATTCCCCGCATAAGTAAGACTATGTGGCTTTTGTCTTTCTGTGCATTCAGTTTTGAGAATTCAATGAATATTCACTGTTATTTCCTTTGCCCTTTACCTCTGTTGAGTATGTTTGCTGGCCTCCAATATTACAATAGAATTTACAGTGCTTAAAAATTAATATGACTATTATAATTTTTCTCTTTGATATTTTCTGCAGGTAGAATATGGCTCAAAATTGAATGTTAAAGCATGCTGAATTGGTTAACCACTTTGAACCAACAAATCCTTGTTTAGTACTTAATGTTGTATGCTTTGGGTGCTTTAGGTATGCCAAGATGAAATATTAAAGGATAGAGTATAATGTACAAAGGCAGAATAATCATGTTGGGAGAAGTTATACCCCAGGAAAAATAGTTTCCATGGAGAATGCCTCTTTCAAAGGCACAAAAGATAATATAAATCTAAAAAGCAAAAGATAAAATTTAAGATAAGAGGATAACAGAAAAAGAGGAAAGGGGATATGATGGTGCCAGAGCAACAAATTGAGGATAATAACCACATCACGTACAAACTAAACAATTAATTAAGAATGTGGGCTGGGTTTGGTGGCTCATGCCTGTCATCCCAATACTTTGGGAGGCCAAGGTGGTAGATCACCTGAGGTCAGGAGTTCAAGACCAGTCTGGCCAACATGGTGAAACCCTGTCTCTACTAAAAATACAAAAATTAGCCAGGCATGATGACGAGTGCCTATAATTCCATAATTGCAGCTATTTGGGAGGCTTAGGCAGGAGAATTGCTTGAACCTGGGAGATGGAGATTGCAGTGAGCTGAGATTATGCCATTGCACTGCAGCCTGGGTGACAGTGCGAGACTCTGTCTCAAAAAAAAAAAAAAAAAAAAAAATTTAAGGTATATAGGATGGTTAAAATATTTTAAAAGACTCTTTACATTTAGGTGAACAGAGTATAAGACTCTAGCAAGTACTGTATCCTCTACCTTTGAGGATAAAACACAAAGCTTTATCTCTAAACATTCTGGTGTTTAGGCATTGACAGAAGATTGCTGGTTGCCTGATAATAACTACGTGGATAAAAGGATCCTATCTCTTAAATATTGTACTGTCTTCTTTAAGTAGATTGTCTATGTGTGGTTGGGTCACCTAAAAGTACAGAGCACTGGGACTTCATGTACCCCAAAACACTGAAATGTTGACTGAAATGTTTTATGCCGGCTTGTTATTTAAATGTCCATAAGTGTGGCCTGAACTTTATCTTTGTTAAAATCTGGTAGTGAGGTTGTAGGGGAATAGCTAATCATTGCTTAGTCCAAATATGTGGGAGGATACTGTTATATATCAAAATAAGCTAAGAGTTGTCATGACAAACTTGACTTAGACCAAGCACAACAATTTAAAATTATAAGTTAAAAAATTATTTCATAGTCCAGAAAAAATGATCCAGGATGATCAACTTCTGTATGTGTCCTAAAAAAATTGCTGAACTTCAGGAATAAATAATTCCTTGGGAATCTAGGGAAAAAAATTCAGGACACCCAGAAGGCAATAGATGAGACTGGTAATAGTCATGGGAAGAAGAAATGAAAGCAATGTCTACAGAGTTAAAGAAAATATATACTTTTATATATGGTACAATACTTTTTATATTCAGCCAAGTTGTCATGTATGTAGAACTGAAACAGGAAGACATTCTTGTATACGCTAAGAATTCAGGGAGTAGTTACCATGAGACCAGGGGAGCAAAAAATTTTTTGATTTTTCTGGTGATTTAGAGAGGTATCAAAATAAGAACTATCTCAGAAAATGGAAAACCATTGTATAAAAGGGTTGGTATTGGAGATAAAATTTATTTAAATTTATAGCTAATACTAAACATCAATTATAATTATGGTAGCAGAAATTAGTTTAAATGTCATAAATATTGGAAGAAAGACTGCATAATAGGTTGGGACAAATATCCCTGGAATTTTTAATAAAACCAATGTGCAGAAGACAAATTAAGAGATAACTATATGAAATAGGAAAAAAATTTTCTATGGCAAATGCTTCTTACACATGTATAAATTAAATATTACAGAAAAAGCTATAAAAGCAAAACAGGTAGAAGTAGTAGACAGGAAATTGATGGGCACTTAGGTTGATTCCAAGTTTTACCTGTTGTAGATAGTACTGAGTAAACACAAGAATGCAGATATCTCATTGGTATATTGATTGCCTTTCTTTTGGACATTTAGCCAACAGTGGAATCACAGGATCATATGGTAGTTCTATTTTTAGTTTTTTGAGGAACTGCTATTCTGTTTTCCATAGTAGCTGTACTAATTTTCTTTTCTTTATGAGTATTTTATTTCATTTTTTTGAGATGGAGTCTTGCTCTGTTGCCCAGGCTGGAGTGCAGTGGTGCAATCTTGGCTCACTGCAACTTCCGCCTGTCAGGTTCAAATGATTCTCCTTCCTCAATCTCCTGAGCAGCTGCGATTACAGGTGTGTGCCACCATGCCCGGCTAATTTTTTTGTTTTTTAGTAGAGGTAAAGTATCACCGTGTTAGCAAGGATGGTCTCAATCTACTGATCTCGTGATCTGCCTGCCTTGGCCTCTCAAAGTGCTGGGATTACAGGCGTGAGCCACTGTGCCCGCAGCTATACTAATTTTCATTCCCACCAGCTGTGTATGAGGAGTCCCCTTTCTCTACATTCTTACTGGCAACCATTTTTTCTTTTTGATAGAAGCCATTTTAACTGGAGTAAAATGTTATCTCGTAGTTTTGATTTGCATTTTTTTGATGATTAGTGATATTGAGCTTTTTTTCATATACCTGTTGGCCATTTGTATGTCTTCTTTGGAGAAATGTTTATTAAGATACTTGTCCATTTTTTAATTGGATTAAAAGTAATTTTTTTTTTGTTTGTTTTGCTATTGAGTTGTTTGAGCTCCTTGCATATTTTAGGTATTAATCCCTTGTCATATGGGTAGTTTGTAAATATTTTTCTCCCATTCTGTGAGTTTTCTCTTCACTTTGTTGATTGTTTCCTTTGCTATGAATAAGTTTTTTTAGCTTGATGTGATCCAATTTGTTCATTTTTACTTGGGTTGCTTGTGCTTTTGAGGCCTTACTCAAGAAATCTTTGCCCAGACCAATGTCCTGGAATATTTTTGCAATGTTTTCTTTTAGTAGTTTCATAGTTTCGGGACTTATATTTAAGTTCACAATCCTTTTTGATTTGATTGTTGTATGTGATGAGAGATGGGTCTAGTTTCATCCTTCTGCATCTGATTATCCAATTTCCCTAGCACCAATAGTTGAAAAGACTGTTCTTAACCCCATTGTATGTTCTTGGCAATTTTGCCAAAAATGACACTTGAACTACAAATGTCTGGATTTAATTCTGGGTTTTCTTTCCCGTTCCATTGGTTTATATGTCTGTTTATATGCCAGTACCAAGCTGATTTGATTACTATTAATTTTGTGGTATGTTTTGTGGTAAGTCAGATAGTGTAATGCCTCCAGCTTTTTCCTTTTTCTCAGGATCGCTTTGATTCCATATAAATTTTTTTTTTCTATTTCTGTAAAGCATGTCATTGGTGTTTTGATAGAGATTGCATGGAATATATACTATAGATTGCTTTGGATAGTATGGACATTGTAAAAGTATTAATTCTTACAATTCATGAGCATGAAGTACCCTCTCGTTTTTTGTGCCTTCAGTTTCTTTCATCAGTGTTTTATAATTTTTCTTGTATACATTTTTCATTTCTTTAAATGTATTCCTAGGTATTTTATATTCTTTGTAGCTATTGTAAATGAGATTGCTTTCTCAACTTATTTTTCAGCTTGTTTGCTGTTGGCATATATAAATTCTACTAATGTATATTGATCTTGTACAGTGTAAATTTTCTGAATTTACAGTTCTAACAATTTTTTGGTGGACTGTTTGGGTTTTTCTAAATAAGAGTATCATATGTGACTAAGGCCAGTCTGACTTCTTCTTTTCCTGAGAAACTGTTGTTTCTTTCTCCTCCTTAATTGCTGTATCCAGGACTTGCAGTATTATGTTGCTTAAAAGTGGTGAAAGTGGGCATCCTAGTCTTGTTCCATATCTTACAAGAAAGGATTTCAATTTTTCCCCTTCCAGTACATTGTTAGCTGTGGGTTTGGCATATGTGGTCCTCATTATTTTAAGGTATCATCTTTGTATACATAGTTTGTTTAGGGTATTTAAAAATTGTAAACAAATGGTAAATTTTGTCAGATGTTTTTCACCATCTGTTGAGATGATCATGTGGTTTCTGTTCTTGACTCTGTTAATGTAATGTATCATGTTTATTGATTTGCATGTATTGAACTATCTTTGCATCTCTGGGATGAATCCCACATAATCATGGTGAATTATCTTTTTTATTTCTTGTTGAATTTGGCTTGCTACTATTTTGTTGAGGATTTTTGCATTTATGTCCATCGGTGATATGACCTGTAGTGTTCTTTTTCTGTTGTGTCCTTGTCTGGTTTTGGTATCAGGATAATGCTGGACTTGAAGAATGAGTTTAGAAATATTCTGTCCTCTTCAATGTTTTCTTTGACAAGTTTGAGTAGAATTGGTATTAGTTCCTCTAAAGATTACTAATGTTACTATTTGTCACTACCAATTCCGCATTGAATTTCTCAGGTCCTGGGCTTTTCTTTGATGGGAGAATTTTTACTATGGCTTTGATCTGTTACTTGTACTATTCAGGTTTTTTATTTATTCATGGTTCAATCTTGGTAGATTTTTATGTGTCCAAGAATTTATTTCTTCTATGTTTTCCAATTGTTTGCACACAATCTCTAATGATTTTTTGTATTTCTAACAATTCTTAATTGTCTTAGTTGTTATGTCTCCTTTTTTGTTTCTAAGTTTCTTTATTTGGGTCTTCTCCCATTTTTTTAACTTAATCTAGCTAAAGGCTCGTTGATTTTGTTTATTTTTTCAAAAATTCGCTTTTGTTTGATCTTCTGTATTTTTATTTAATTAATTAATTAATTATGTTTTGTAGAGAGGGACTCTCCCTTTGTTGCTCAGGCTGTTCTTGACCTCCTGGGCTCATGTGATCCTCCTGTCTTAGCCTCCCAAAGTGCTTGGATTACAAGTATGAGCCATTGTATCTGGCCTCCTGTACTTTTTATAGTCTCAATTTTATTACTTTTGCTTCAATCTTTATTATTTCCTTCTGCTAATTTTGAATTTGATTGTTCTTGTTTTTCTAGTTCCTTGAGGAGCATCATCAGGTTGCTTATTTGAGGTCTTTCTACTTTTTTGATGTAGGCATTTGTTTGTCTAAACTTCCCTCTTTGGCTTGTATCCTATCGATTTTGGTGTGTTGTGTTTCCATTTTCATTTTTTCAAGAAATTTTTAAATTTTCTTCTTAATTTTTTCATTGACCCATTGGTCATTCAGGAGCAAGTTGTTTAGTTTCTATGTGTTTATGTAGTTTCCAAGGTACCTCTTCTTATTGATTTCTAGTTTTATTATACTGTGGATAGAAAATATACTTCATATGAGTTCTAATTTTTAAAATTTCTTGAGACTTGTTTTGTGGCCTAAGATATAGTCTATGCTGGAGAATGGCTCATGTGCCGATGAAAACAATGTGTATTTTCTGACTTTTATAGTTTTCATTGAAAAGTTTGTTGCCAGACAAATTAGAGTTTCTTTATATGCTATATGCTTTTTTTCTCTTGTTGCTTTTAGGATCTTCTCTTTATCCTTAACTTTTAAGAGTTTAATTATTATGTACCTTGGAGTATCCTTAGTTGGATCAAATCTGTTTGTTTTTCTCTGACCTCCCTGTACCTGCATATTCATATGTTTCTCAAGTTTAGAAAAGTTTTCTGTTATTTGAATAAACTTCCTACTCCTTGTTCTTGCTCAACTATCTCTCAAATACTAAGAATTCTTAGGTTTGGTGTTTTGAAGTAATTTTCTACAAATTGTGGGCGATTTTCATTTCATTTTTTTTTTGTTCTCCTCTGACTGTGTATTTTCAAATAGCCTGTTTTCTAGTTCACTGATTGTTTTCTCCTTGATTTATTATGCTCTTGAAAGCCTCTAATGTATTTCAGTTCAGCAAATGTGTTTCTCAGTTCTAAGATTTCTGTTTAATTTTTAAAAATTATTTGAATTTCTTTGTTGAATTTCTCTGATGAATTCCTGAATTGGCTTTCTGTGTTATCTTGGAGATCATCAAGTTTCCTTAAAACTACTATTTTAAATTACTGGTCAGAGAGCTTGTATATTGCTGTGTCGTTAGTATCAGTCACTAGTCCCTTGCTTTGTCTGTTTGGAAAGGTCAGAGTTCCAGGTTTGCTTGTGTTTCTTGTGGATGTACATCTATGTCTTTATTTTGAAGGATTATTTATTCCAGTATTTTGTTTCTGGCTTCTTTTGGTTTTTGTTAAATATTTTCACTTAGAGATTTGTTGCGATTTATCTGTTGAATTTCTTTTTTTCCCTGCTGCTTCCTTTTGGGCACTAGAGGGTGCCTTATGACCAGGTTTGCCTCAACTCTAGCAAAAGTGTGCTACCTGTCCCCAATGGGGGAGGTCCCAAAGGGGAAGGCTGAATCGGGGTTTGTGCCCAGAGGACCTGTGGGACATACCTTCTATAGCATGGTGTTACTGAACAGATACTTTGATTTGGCAACTTCTTTGGTTGAGCTACAGTGCAGAGTATCCAGGGCAGGGGAACAATATTCCAGCTCCCCCCCATTGTCTCTGCCTGTCCTCAGAGATATTTCTCCTTTCAGGTACTCATGATGCTTTCAGTGGGTTGATGCAGGGACAAGACTGCTGCCAGGAAACCCTAGATGGTGGGAAAGCTGGTTGTCTACCTCAATCTTATTTTCTCCAGTGTAGAAACCATCAGTTGGGTGAAATTTTCCGTGTGCTTGGTGCTGGGAAGATTGGGAGGAGGGGTGTCACATACTTGGAAGTCCAGTTGTTTTAGTGTCTTCTCAAACTTTATCATTTTCCCATGCCCCCCGGGAACTGTCTGATCCTCATATTTGAGTTCTAGAATATTGCTGGTGGTAATCTCGGTGTTGTGTATTTGTTTCTGGTTTTCTGGGGTTGGGAGAGAGGAGGGAAGCCAGCTTGTTTCTTGGCCACCATTTTGGAAACAGAAACAATTTTTAAAAACAAGGTGGAGAACTTGAGCTACCATTTGTCAAACCTGAAAATAGAACATAGTGGTTAAGGCCGTGTAATAAGATAAACAGAGCACTGAAAAGAATATAGAAAGAGATGTATGCAAATATGAAAACTTGCTAGATTATATGGCATTGCTGAACTATTCAAGAGATAATATTCAGACAATTGGCTACTTAATTGGGAGAAAAGACCTATATCTTTATTTTATATGCTACTAATAAATAGATATATTTCAGATAGATTAAAGCATAAATGTGGAAAAGAAAACAATACACATTTATAAGAATATGCAGGAGGATATTTTTTATGATATTGGGTCAATTAATTTTTTTTTTTATTTTTTATTTTTTATTTTTTATTTATTTTTTATTTTTTTTTTAGAATAAAAAGAATGAAAGAGAGAAAGGAAGAGGAAGAGATTTTAGAAAAAGAGAAAAGGAGAAAGAAAGAAACAGCAAAAGAAAGAAAAAATGAAAGAGAAAGAAAGAGGAAGAGATTTTAGAGAAAGAGAGAAAAGGAGAAAGAAA